>ML352823.1:4365-18008 GCA_005239505.1 Nicotiana paniculata
GCAGCATGTCCTGATCAAAATTCACTACAAAAATCGGAAACGGCCTTAAAAGAAATACAAAATATACAAATTCTAAAGGTCCTAGTCGTCTTCGAGAGCAGCATCTTCACTCTCGGGGCCTTCTCCACTTTCATATCCGCTCATGCTCCCAGAATCATCGTCATCGAGAAAGTCCAACAATCTAGCTTCAGCTTCAAGCTCCTTAGCACTTTCGATCTCGGTTGTAAGATAGAAGCCACGAGCATGGATCTCCTCGAGAGTCTCTCTTCGAGACTGGCATTTAGCACGCTCGGCAACCCAATTTGCTCGAGCCTGAGCAGCTTCGGCAACTTCCTTTGCTCGAACCTGAGCAGCTTCAACATCAGTCCAGTATATGGCCACCACTGCATCAGCATTACCTTGGTCGTTTTGATCTTCAATTCGTCCACTGCAAGTTCTGTCTGTGAGCAGCTTCTCTCGATCGGAAGTTGTTGAACCCAACCGAGACTGGAACTCCTCATTTTCTTAGCTTGCACGAAGGCTTTCTCTTTCATTCCTCGGAGTTGGGTTTCAATTGAGGACAGTTGAGATCGGACAGCCTCCTTTCTAAGGCAAGGCAATCCATGTTTTTCTTCCACGTCTCGGCCTTAAAGATTCTTCTTACCTGCTCGGCCAGATCAGCTTGTTCTTTCTAAGCCGCTTCTAGCTCCGCACGAAGTCTTTTTGCTTCCCCTTCTCTTTGCTCACTAAGAAGCTTGAAGGCATCTTTCTCCTCAGTGACCCCTCGGATGTCAGCCCCATACCGGCTCAGCTCCCCTCGGGATCGGAAGAAATCCTCGTGATGAAGCACAGAAGCCTACAAAAATAGAAAGAAGGAATTATACAAAGGGAGAAAAGTACAAGTATGAAAATTGACATCGACAAAGAAAATATGGACTTACCCACTTTAGAGCCTGATAGGCTTCGTTGAAAAGACAAGGTGCCCCTACCTCGTCCATCTGGGCTTGGTCTTCTTCCGTGACTAAGCATCGGACGTAGCTAGCCACCCTTACGAGGGAAGAAAGAACCAAAGCATCCTCCGGGACCGAGATGGTAATTGATCGCCTACGCTCGGGGTTGGCACTGGGGGCCGAAAACAAATGGGTCAATTTAAAGCTAGAGGAAGCTTCATTCGAGCTCTTCCTCGGTATCTCCAAATCACTCAGACCGATGACATCTTCTACCCCAACAAAATAATCACGGAAAGGATCTTCCTCTTCATGGGCTCCTTCCTCGTGGAAAGTCTCGGGGAGCCTCGAACCCGGTCTCTACAACAACATCCACCGCCTCCTCAACGGACTTCTCACCCTGAGGTGAGGCACTGTCGGCTCTTTCTGGCTCGGGGCAAAGCAATTTCAGCTTCCACCGGCTCAGTAACTCTTTGAGTCTCGGCGTTAGCTCGCGCGCGGGCCACCAACCCAGAATCATCTTCTTTCTCTTCTTCTTCTTCTTCTTCTTCTTCTTCTTATTTTTCTTCTTCTTCTTCTTCCTTTAGCCTTTGGACCGACTCCAAAGTCAGAGGGATAATGTTCCCCTTGGGTTTACGATCTGCTCTGTTTCTGGGTTTTTCCCCTCAGAGTTTGAAGCCCTTTTTCTCTTACTCTCATCATCGCATCCTTCCCGAAACCTATAAAAGGAGAAATTAAGTAAGCTCGAAAAGATATTAGAACGGTCAAATTATTAAGTCAGGAAGAAGGCTTAGTGTGTCTACTAGCCTCCCACCGACCCTTTGATAAATCGCGCCAAACGCGCTCGGCATGTGTTGACTTAGATGCTAGGCTCCTAACCCAGTTCTCAAGATGGGGAACTGCACCCGACATCCAGGCAACGACTGCATCAAGTGGAACACCGATAAGAAAGGATGAAAAAGTGTAAACAATGACCAAAAATTAAAGGCGGAATCATACTTACGTTTCATATCCCATTTCTCAGGAAATGGCATGCTCTCAGCCGGGATTAGGTCCGTAGTCTTCACTCGGACAAACCGTCCCATCCATCCCTGGTCTTTGTCTTTGTCTATGCTCGAGAAAAGAGCCTTGTAGCCTGGTGTTGAAGCTTCATCAACAACCTTAATAGATCCGAGGGCTATACAGCCGTATGAGGTGGTCGAGGGTGAAAAGGAGCCCATCGATTTTTCTCACGAAGTAGCGGAGCAGTATCACGATCCTTGTTGTCCCAAACGCAAGGCAAGTATACGTGGTCGACAAGTAATATAATGATAAGTTTGGTGTCGAACCCACAGAGACTTGTATTAAACTACTCACTAAATCACTGAAATTGTTATTCAATCCGGTCAAAATCAAAGTCCAAGAGTATGATTATATTAAACTAAAATTATAAGTAATAACTAAATTATCAAGTAACGAGTTGATTATTGTGTATTCAATAAAGACAAATATTCCAGGGTTGTGATCGATTCACCATTTGTATTGTGTTCTAGTTAACTCTCCCTTTCATATAATTCACTCATGGTTACTAATTAATTGATAATTGCTCTCATAGCCTTCTCCCGAAGCACTACTCGCCTATTCTCAATATATTAACGCCTATATTCCTATGAAATTAATCTATCAGAATGCTTTAAGATTACAATATTTAATTAAGCACGGTGACTAGGTATATTCTTATCCTAACCACAAATTCTCTCCCCTGAAGAGTTAAGATCGCGCTCTCTTCAATTCTTCTCTAATCTATACACGGCTTTCCCAAGCATAGCATAGATAGTATATAGAACCTAACTACTGGCCAGACAATTAAGCAATTAAACACAGATTTGAAGAAACAACCATATATTGAGTGAACTATAATCAAGGTTAAGCTAATGTCGAACAACAATACCCATTGCTAAATCACAACCCCAGAACAACGGGTGTTTAGCCACTCATGCTAAAATCAAACAATTACATAAGTGTTGAATTAATTATAAATACTAGAAAAATATGAAGAAAACTGATAGCTCCCTAGCAATTCTGTGTGTATATATCCTCCAAAGTGGCGTGAAATCCCTCAAAATAAGCTTAGACTTGCTTTTATACGTGTTGGGTAGGTCTAGGGCCGAAATAACCGTGTCCGGGGCAAAATAGGAAAACATCTCATCACCGGTGCCCTGGGTAGCGCCGAGCGCCCACCAGGGTGCTTCCCCAATAATGTTTCTTCCTCCAGCGCCACAGGTGGCGCCCAGCCCTGCCTGTGGCTCCCAAAATTGCTTTTTCCCGGTTTCGTCCGTTTTGGCTCTAATTTCGCGCGTTTCGCCCCCAGTTGATCCCGAATCATTCCTACACATAGAAACACTTCAAATTAATATAAGTCATCACATTTAACATCTAAAACTCACGAAACAAAAGTAAAATATGAGGTGATATACATAGAAATATATACACTTTAAGTTAAATATCAACACCCCACACTTAGACTCTTGCTCGCCCTCGAGAAATGGGACAATCTACTACCCTTCAACACGTAAAAAGTTCATTATAAAAGAGTATTTTAATTTTCAATGACACACCTTACCCCTTGAGTATGATCGATACCGACAATCAAGTATGAAAATACAAAAATTCACATTCTTCCCTTTTTTTTTAAAAATGCCCAAGTATAACTACTCTATCAATCATACCAACAACCTAATTGCAACCACCCAACCTCAAGAGTTAACTTGAAACCACTAAGCCCTCTCAATTCACGCACCTACCCAACAAGAAATTTTACAACATTACCAATCGTTCATGAGATCATGTGCCCTCACCAACAAACAAAAGAGTGAATATAACTAGTCCCCACATTCAAATATGCTTTTTGAATATAATTTAAGGACATCACACAATTGAACACAATTTCACTCACTCTCACAAAGAATTCATATGCATCCCGTGGTTGTACCATAAGCTTGCCCGTAGTGTAGATATCCACTAATTTAAGCTAGCCAAGTCTAGGATCAATTAGGACTTTGAAGGTTGTAATGTAGGCTAAGGGACGGGTAGGATATAATTAGGAATAGTGACTAACCCTCATAAGCACTTTAATATACTACCTTCACAAATCAACACATATTCTTCTCAACCAATTCCCTTGCCACAACTCAAATTCAACATAGCCCTTTTTCAATTAAGAACTTCTATATTTTCACTAGCACAAATTAATAAAAATTGTAGGTGTGTATCTTTTTGTACATACTTTTACTATCATTTGTTTTCTTTTTTTTTCTTTCCTACACACACTCCATACATGAAGATTCAATGGTAGTGACTTTTGAATACAATTTTAGTGCACCAGCGGGCCTTTACATGGCTTCACTCAAAAGCTACTCCCCAATATCTCACCTTACTTCTTTTAGCGACTAAGTGCCTTGGGAGATAATCTCAATTAAGGACAAAATAGGTGTACGGCTTGTAATGTGGGTGCCAAAAAAAAAGGTCAAAAGGCTCAAAGGGACTAGCAATGGAAAATTTAATTCTTATGTGACAAGCACATCCATGATCAAACAAGAAAAATGCCTACGTCATCTCCTAGACTAGCATAACCTACAATTTCACTTCGATTAACACACGAGGAAAGTTCTAGACTACACGTGATAGCATAGAAAATCACTAAACCTCACTCACACATTGCATATGACTCAATCACAACATTTTTGTTCAACTCTCAAGTCAAGCAAGCACACATAATTGAGAGAATTAAGCAATATTACACTATGTAGCATACAAGTCAAGCAACTGAGCTAAGGCGTCACAACATAGGCTATTTAATTTTACTTCGGTATCACAAGTCAAACCAAATACAAGGGAAAGCAGAATGTATGTCATAACCTAATATGCCATCACCAAACATGTCAAAGAGTATTTTAAGTTACTTAGTTTCTTTCTAACTACTCTAAAAAAAATATTTAAGTGCCCGGTTCAAGTTACACCCTTGGAAAAGAACCAGTGCCCAAAGAAAAACCAAGGGATATTACCTAACTATCCTAAAAAAATAAACAAATCTTTTTGGCGTTTTGTTTTTTAATCGGTCTTTATCCCTCAAGAAAATTATCCAACAGATCCATCGTCGGAAAAATCTGAGCTTTTCCTATTTTTTTTTATTTTTCTTTTCATTTCTTAACTAAAAAAATAATTTTATACAGTTACACTTCACTTTAGAAAGTAGTTTCCCCACCTCACACTTATGTTATGCATAGTCCTCGATGCATGATCACAAAGAAAAACATTAAAACAAGGGTGAGAAATATTCTCTGAGACCCTCTCGAGCCTAGCTCGGACATGATTCTCAATATTTAGAGTCGGGATGACCGCACACTTAAGCTCAAACATGTCCTTCAGCTTCAACTTTGGGTATTGAGACTTCCCCTACTCTGCAAAATAAAAATAACACAAAACTTGACACTATAAAAATAACAAAATAAATAAAAGATATACAGGATGGGTTGCCTCCCAACAAGCGCCTTATTTATTGTCATGGCACGACTCTGCTACTCTGCTCAGGCTGGGCGCTTTCTCTTCTTCTTTCTCCCGTGAAGCCTAGTCTTTTTTCATGCTCTTAACGGGTCTCCTTTTTCATCTCTGGCTCTTTTCTCAATTATCTTTACACCTTCAGCTTGCAGCACCACCTCATTTGGATCACTGCCATTCACATAAGGACTCTGCTTTATCCCCTTCAAGTCGACCACAGTAATCATGCACATGTCCTCATAATGCTTTGGGAGTTTAAGTGCCTTGTACACATTAAAAGTGACCTCCTCATCGTCAACTCTCACTTTTAACTTCCCTGCCCTCACATCAATAATTTCTCCACCAGTAGCTAAGAATGGTCGCCCAAAAATAATGGGTCATTCCTCATCTGCCTCTTAACAAAGCACAATAAAATCAACGGGAAGAATAAACTTTCCCAGTCGAACTAACACATCCTCAATAATTCCTTCAGGCATAACTAGTGACCTATATGCTAACTGTAAAGTGATTGTAGTAGGTCTAAGAACCCCCAATCCGATTTTCTTGAACAAATAATATGGCATCAAATTTATACTAGCCCCTAAATCACACAGGGCTCTACCAACTTCTTTTTTTCCAAGAGACAAAGGAATTGTGAAACTCCCAGGATCCTTGAACTTAGGAGGAAGTTTACTCTGAACCCTGGCACTGTACTCTTCAGTAAGTGCAACTGTTTCGAATTATGCATGTCTTCGTTTGTTTGCCACAATATCTCTGAGATACCTTTCATACTTAGGCACTTCTTTCTACCAAAGGAAAATTCACACTCACTTGGCTCAACATATCTAGGAATCTTTTGTACTTAGCATCATCTTTTTTGCTTCTGCAGTCTTTGTGGAAATGGAGGTGGTGGCTTTGTCTCAATTATTGGCTCGGGTCCTTTATTATCTTTCTCATTCTCTTCAACTGGCTTGGGAACTAATTCTCCTTCAGGACTAGACGTATACTTCTTTTTCTTTGGAACTTCTTCTAATGCTCTCCCATTTTTCAAGGTAACCGCATTGACTTGAGCTTTAGGATTGGGATCAGTATCACTAGGAAGAGCCCCAACTGGTCGAATATTTTGGGCACTGGCAAGTTGCCCCATTTGGCGTTTCAAATTTCTCATTGCTACGGCTTGGGCCTGTTGATCTGCTATTAATTTTTGATTGAAGGCTTGTTGATCAGCCATCATTTTCTTCATCATCTCCTCAAGGCTAACTTATTGTTCAATCTGAGGTGGTCTGTATTCTTGTTGGGGTGCTTGAGGTAGGTATTGATTCTGAGTGCCTTGATTTCCACCCCAAGAGAAGTTTGGGTGATTCCTCCAGTTGGGATTGTAAGTGTCCCCATACTGATTTGTTTGGCCTCTATTTGCATTACCCACAAAATATATAGACTCTGGATTTGCTGGGATATATTGCTCATGTGACCTTCTCCACAGACTTCACAAAATATTTGAACTTGTTGCACTGGTTGGGCTTGTTGCTTGTTAATAACCAAGGTCATCTGATTGACTTGGTTGGTCAACGTAGAGATCTGTGCTGACAAGGCTGAGACAACATCTAATTCAAGAACCCCTGGTGATTTTTGTACCATATTCCTACCCATCTCTCCTTGCCAATCTGGATTTCTTTTGGAGAATTTGTTCAATAATGCAAATATTTCGTCGTAGTTCTTCTGCAATACCTGACCTCCAGTTGCTGCATCTACCACAATTTTTGTTTGGGGATGGAGGCCCTCAATAAAAGTGTGAACTAACACTCCGATTGTCTGATTGTGATGAGGACAGTCTCTGAGTAGCCCCTTGAACCTTTCCCATGATGAATATAAATATTCTCCTGCTTTCTGTTTAAAGGCAACTATCTCACTTCTGATCTTTGCAGTTTTGCCTGAAGGGAAGAACCTTGCCAGAAAATTTCTTGCCAAATTATTCCATGATGTAATGGAATTAGTTGGTTCTGAATTTAGCCATCGCTTAGCTTCGCCCAACAGATAGAATGGAAAAAGTGTGAGCCTCACATAATCTAGAGTGACCCCGTTAGTGATATAAGTATCACTAATCTCCAAGAAGTTCAGAATATGTTGTTGTGGATCCTCGTGTGGAAGACCCATAAACTGCCCGTTTGCATGAAGTAGCTGGATCATGCTCTGTTTCAGCTCAAAGTGCCCAGTGATTCTGGGCTTCACGATGCTGGAGGTAACATTAGCAATACTGGTCATTGCTACCTGCTGAACAGCCATGTGTTGTTCCTCTGACATGTTCACAGGAAATTGAACGAGTGCTTGAATATTGATTGTATCCCTTGCTTCCCTCAACCTCCTGTGAAATGTTCTCTCAGGTTCGGGGTCAAAGCCGTCGAGTCTGTCCTGGCTTCTGACCCTACGCATTCAATCAAAGTTCCTGAGATTAGAGCAACAATCAAGTAACGTTAGAGTAGATGAAATAAGCAATTATAGTAAAAACTAGAAAGTAATCTATATTCAAGTCCCCGACAACGGCGCCAAAAACTTGTTGGTCCCAAACGCACACGCAAGTATACGTGGTCGAAAAGTAATATAATGATAAGTTGAGTGTCGAACCCACAGATACTTGTATTAAGCTACTCACTAAATCACTAAAATTGTTATTTAATCCAGTCAAAATCAAAGTCCAAGAGTATGATTATAGTAAACTAAAATTATAAGTAATAACTAAATTATCAAGTAACGAGTTGATTGTTGTGTATTCAATAAAGATAAATATTCCAGGGTTGTGATCGATTCACCATTCGTATTGTGTTCTAATTAACTCTCTTTTTCATATAATTCACTCATGGTTACTAATTAATCGATAAATGCTCTCATAGCCTTCTCCTGAAGCACTACTCGCCTATTCTCAATAGATTAACGCTTATATTCCTATAAAATTAATCTATCAGAACGCATTAAGATTACGATATTTAATTAAGCACGGTGACTAGGTATATTCCTATCCTAACCACAAATCCGCTCCCCTGAAGGGTTAAGATCGCTCTCTCTACAATTCTTCTATAATCTATACACGGTTTTCCCAAGCATAACATAGATAGTATATAGAACCTAACTGCTGGCCAGAAAATTAAGCAATTAAACACAGATTTGAAGAAACAACCATATATTGAGTGAACTATAATCAAGTTTAAGCTAATGTCGAACAACAATATCTGTGGCTAAATCACAACCCCAGAACAATGGGTGTTCAGCCTCATGCTAAAATCAAACAATTGCATAAGTGTTGAATTAATTATAAATACTAGAAAAAGATGAAGAAAACTAAGAATCCTTCGCTCCCTAGAAATTTCGTGTGTATATCTCCTCCAAAGTGGCGCGAAAATCCCTCAAATATAAGCTTAGATTTGCTTTTATACGTGTTGGGTAGGTTTAGGGCCGAAATAACCGTGTCCCGGGCAAAATAGGAAAAAATCTCGTCACCGGCACCCTGGGTAGTGCCTGGCGCCCACCAGGGCACTGCCCCAATAATGTTTCTGCCTCAGCGCCACAGGTAGCGCCCAACCCTGCCTGTAGCGCCCAAAATTGCTTTTTCCCAGTTTCGTCCGTTTTGGCTCTAATTTCGCGCGTTTCGCTCCCAATTGATCCCGAATCATTCCTACACATAAAAACACTTTAAATTAATATAAATCATCACATTTAACATCTAAAACTCACGAAACAAAAGTAAAATATGAGGGGATATACATAGAAATATATACACTTTAAGCTAAACATCAATCCTCCAGAAAGAGGGGTGAATTTGGCCAAGGGTCACCTGGTATTTCTTGCAGAAGTCCACGACGATCAGATCGGGGGGACCCAACCTGAAAGGATAACTGTAAACACTTAGGAACCCTTCCACGTGGGTGGTTATTGCTTCCTCTGGTGCCGGTATCACCACCTCTTTATTTCCCAAGTTGCAATCTTTCTTTACCTGGTCAAGAAGGCTTTTGGATATCGAGCAAATATATCTCGATACAGGCTCACATCGACCAGGAACTGAGGAGTTTTTCTCGACCTTGAAGTCAGTATCAATGACACACCCTCCGGGAACGAACTCCTCGGGGTGTGGCTCCGCCGCTGGTTCCTCGCCGGCCGGCCGGGACGAGGAAGCAGCTTCTTTCTGCGGAACAGTTTCCTATGTTTTGGCCATTTAGTTTTTGTGGTCAAAGAAGAAAAGAAATTAAAATATTTGGTGTTTTAGGAAGAACAAGCAAAGAAACTCAAAGACCTGAAAATAGGTAGCTTTGAAGAATGCAAAGAACTATGAAGATTAAAATGAAGAAGATTTGAAAGTAAAGTTTGAAAGAATGAAGAAGGAGGTTATTTATTGATTTCACAACGACGCTTTAAAGCTGTAGTGGTCGACCGTTGCCTGATTCGCATTAAATACCTGGAAAACCATACCGACGAGACGTTTCAGTCGCCTCTGCTGCTTATATCACAATGCTTGCGTCATGATGTATCAAGGTGAAGTTCGGGACTCAATTTGTTTTTTGTCATTACTCTCCAAAAAATTAGGAACTATCAGTATATGGTCAAAATCGGGCTTGCCCAATTTTGTATGATTAATCGAGACTGGGATGGCAGGCCAAGGTTCGCTCTCACATTGTATCGGACTATGACACGAAGATAGATTGTCAAGCTCATGAATCAGTGACCGATCAAAATCGAGACCGGCCGAGATCGAGACCGAGCGGGATAAAGATCAAGCGAGATTGAAGGAAGCTTGCTGAGTCGAATAACAGAAATCCGAGATATCCGTGACCGAACAAGGATCGTAGCAAAAATTTCGGCACGTATCAAGTCAAGGCCGGTTAATTAGCCAATCATGGGATTTTCTTCTGTATTTAGAATTGTACCATAAGTAGAATTTCTCTACTATGTAAAGGGGGTTCTAATCATTTTGTAATCATCATATTCACGCATAACAAAGCACTATATTACATTTTCTCTCTTGAGCTCTTTTACTCTGTTGTTCAGTTCTTACTTTTCAATAACATACTCAGTATGTTCGAGGGGGACCTAGCTCGAGGGTCAAAGTTGCGCATTATATTGGTTTGCTTTATTTTACAGTTAATTTCTGATATCAATTTTCATATTTTTTAGTTTGTGCCAAGTAAAATCACATATCCTTAAAACCATTTATAAATTTAATTGTTATCCGATTTTAAGAGTAAACAAACATATCCAGTCGGAATAGGGCTTGTTCAATTGCATTTGCCAAGATTTCATCATGGCAAATTAATGAAGCTTAGAATATCTGGAGGACTTACTAATGCCTAATTAGCGGTAGAAGAATATTTTGAAGAACAAGATATATACTTGTCGAAAAAATGTTGCATATATATTCCGATATTCGTGGTCTACGACGGTCAAAGCCTTGAGTAGTTAATTGCCTAACATTTTTGTAGGAGGCACTTCGCAAAAGTAAAAGTATATCAAATTCAAGTAAAACAGATGCTTGAACGGAATCAACCTTATCTTGATAGACTGTATCCTCCACTATATATGAATTTTCATTATCTCATCTCCTAAGGCACACGTAGAATGTTTTAAAGTTATTTTATAATTATAACAATTTCAAAAGCAAGAAAACAATAATACGTTGTAAATTCTAGGAGCAATTTCAATTAATTCGGACCGGCTCAAAGCTTATTCACTAGACCAGCAGCTAATTTCAAGTGAATATAAAAAGCATAGGGTGTACATGTATTTCTTAACATGAACCTTTAATTGTTTATTAGATACTGTACTCATTTCTCGTTCACTTGTATATTTACAACATCCATTAGTTCTGACAATATTGATCAAATGGGACCGTGGAAATAACACATCACTAGAGCTTGTTTTGCTCTCGCGCTGGTCGCTTTCACCTGTCTCCTTTTCACTGTAGTGAAAGATCTTCAGAGTTGCTGAAACTGATTGATGAATTTACCGCGTCCGCGTGAGGATGACAGTAACTGAAGAAATAGAGCACTACTTAATGCTCATGGATCCTCTGTGTATAATCTTTAATTTCTCGATATCAAGGTTCAGATGTGGCCCCGGCCTGTTTTTCTAACGTACAAATTGAATATTAAACGTGTTTTTTCGGTTTGCATGTGAGCACTAAATGATTGATGTCTTAACCTTTCTCCATCTAATGGTTGGGACGAACATAAGGGGTCTTCTGTGATAAACAAGTTATAACAAAAATTAAGATATGAGAAAAGAAAGTGAAAATTAAAGCCCCATTTGTCCATAAATAAATTTTCCTTTTTCCAAAAAATAAAAAATTTGTTTGTTCATATTTCAAGTTTTTCTGAAATTTTTTGAAAATAAGTTTTTCAAAAATCAAAACTTCAGAAAAACTTTTTCCCAATACTCACAAAACTTCAACACTTTTTCAAGTTAAATGCATGTCCAAACATAAGTTCTAACTACAAATACTTCCTCCGGTCCATAATAAGTGATTTTTTAGCCTTTGGCATGCTCCTTAAGAAAATAATAACTTCTAAAGAAAAAAGGTATATTGACTAAATTACCTTAATTGAAATTTGCGTATTGTTACTTTGACACATTGAGATATCTAAATGATGACAAATTTTGAAAAAATCAAATTAATTCCTTTTTGATTAGGTAAAAAAAATAGTTATTTTGGACCAAAATAAAAAGACCAAAAGATCACTTATTATAGATCGGAGAGAATACCATATTTCAACTTAAATCTAAATACTATATTTTGTTCTTCAAAATTTACAATTTTTATGTCCAAACGCCTACTAAATTTGTTCTCAGTTACGTGCTCACACATTTGAATTCTATGAAGGATGGGATTATTAGAGAAACACATATATATCAAATGAAATTGAATAACAAGTACAGAAATTGGTTAACCCTCAGGGTAGCTTTACTAGTAAGGCCTGAGAATAAAGTCCTTCAGGTTGCCAGTTCGAGCCCCCGCAGAGCCATTGGAGGCATTACAAACCGGCCGTGTCTCCAGGGCCCCATGGAACTAACTATATGCATCCGCCTTGAAACAGCGGGATCCGGTGGGTACAGCTAGTCGGGTTCGCAAAGCGATGTAAATTTCACAAGTGATCATATAACTATGAATTTTTTTATACCAAAATCAGATAATTATGTTTTCTCATACAAAAATCATAAACTTTTACTAACTCACATAAAAATCATAGTGACTCGAAAACATAATTTTCCGATAGTATTTTCTTATTTCATATTTTTTTTATTTTCAGTCTAATAAATAATAATCCAATTAAAATGAAAATTATCCGATCTCGCCCTACCAAATACTCATATATGTAAAATAAATAATACTAAAAGTGAATCCTCTAAAACACGACACTTCTATCTTTGATTTTCATTCAAATTAAGGGCATTATTATTTCAAAACTCCCTAATTATTCATAACTTTTTTTTGGGTTAGAATCTCATTCATTCCAAACTAATTTCTTTTTCTGGAGAGAGGTTCACTTTTAGTATTATTTTAACATATGTATATGGGTATTGGTCGGATCGGGTTAGTTTATTCCTATTTTAAAGGGAAAATATAGTATTTGTTGGTCGGTAGAAATTAATTGAATTCGCTAGTCAAAAAATGTATAAAATATGCATATTATATGTATATAATACACATGTAAGAGATATAAATATCATCAGCTACTATTTTGAAAGGGGCTAAAAATATATAGTTCTCTTATTTTAATTGGTTATTACTTATTAGACTGAAAATTAAAAAAACAAAAAATAAAAAATTAGAATATATAAAAAGTTGTATTTTTTCGGTCAGTATGATTTTGTATGAGTTCGTGAAAGTTTTATAATTTTTATATAAGTAAACATAATTACTTATATAACTTTGGTGAAAAAAAAGTCATAATTATATAATCATTAATGACTCTTTTCCTAAAACAAAGGGTCTTTTTCAAGTTTCAACCAGTAAATGGCGGAGACAGCTGTACCAAAAAGGAAAGTGAGGCCTACTTCTAAATTGGTCTAAAGTTGCAGGGCACCATGCATGTGTCATTTTTAAGAAAGGAATTTGCTGGGTTCCAATAGCATAACTATGTCTATAGAATCAGTATAAACTTATGTTGGGATTTTAAGTAATTAATGATATATTAATGCTTAAAATGGGTGAATGGGAAA
>MDKI01172399.1:0-11256 GCA_005239505.1 Nicotiana paniculata
TACCAAGGAAGAATTTTCAACTTCAACCTCTAAGGAAGGTTCTTGGTTATCACTCACCTCCAACGCTTTTTGAACCCTTGAAGCTTCAATCATAGCATCTTTTTTTGAGTGCAGCCTTTCGACAAATTATTTTGGAGACTAGTCTCCAAAAGTTCTTCCAAGACATTTTGCTCATGGTTCCCTTATTCAAGTAGGCACTTGAACATGAGCTTGAACTCTCCATTTCTGCCATGTTCACTTCCCTCCACTTCTTCACCCCTAAAATTTCCATCACAAAAAGTAAAATCATCATAGTGGGGGCTTGGGGAAGGAAAGGACAAATATGCACAATCATACTGATGACCATTTTGGCAACCAGACCTATCACAAATACTCCACTCATGGGTTTGAGATTGTGCACACAATCCATCCCCGGGAGAATTTAAACTATTGCGCCATGAGTGTGGTCCTTCACAATAAGGACAAGGGTCATCAAAGTATGAACAACTGCCATCCGACCAATTTTCTTTATATGATGCCATTATTTTTTATGAAAAATGAAGAAAATAAACAAGAAAAATAATTACACAAATAATCACAAGTTTGAATCAAAGAACTTATGCTTACTTCTCAAACAACCTAAATTACGCCAATTGTTCCCGACAACTGCGCCAAAATTTGATACGCTCAAATTACACCTTAAAATAGTGTAAGCGATTGATTGTCAAATATAATAACCCAAAAAGGTTGGAGTCGAATCCCACAGAGAAAAATATGGAGGCGATTAGGAACGTAAGAGAATTATTACTTATCGCGCAATGCCAAACGAATAGATTTTGGTTTTGAAAATGTTTATAACTAAATGCGAAAATATAAAATAACCTAGAAAGCAAGTAAAACGATCAATGGAAACAAGTATGAATGCATCAGGAATTACACTCAAGTAACGATCCAATGTATTTCACGATTTTACAAATTACATAAATATATAAAGGAAAAGAAGAAGTTAAACTATAGGGAGCCTGAAGTAGGCCCAAATGTACCAAATTGTCCATAGTCTCATATGCCAAAGTCATATCCTTCCTCATGTCCGGGTGTGTCAGAGTTCCCTAATGACTTCAAAGATCCCGGGCAGTGCTCACACCAGATTTCATAACCAGAATTGAGTAAGTGCAGTGTGGAAGTGCCAGCTTTTAGATAAAATCGATAACCATCCCTGCATTTTCGTAACACCTATAACAACATGATTTTAGTTAAAACAACTTCTGAATTGTCTAAAGGTTAACATGCTTAAAAATCAGTAGGCAAACTGATTAAGCCCCTGCTTCTGAGTTTATAAATAAAAAATAAAGCTGCATATTTCTGTGTATGAGTGCTCACTTGGAATCCTGCTTAGGATCTTGTCTAATAAAACTACCTCTTGTTTGTGTTTGAGACGTGCTGATTATGTGCATTACTTGTGGAGGTAAATTTGGGCCTCATAATTGTTTTCCTTCATTATTCTGATTAGTCCTATTTGTTCTTGTATGTCGCTTAGAATTTTATCTTTTCAAAACCGTAGGGGTCTGTCTAGAACTACCTATATCTAGGGGTCCTAAATTCCTTCAGGACCACAAGGAAGGGACGGGTAACAGCACGCATAGAGATCATTAAATAAACTCGCTTAATAACCGTTAAAGAGTGGGGTAAAGGGTAGGTATGGATATGATGACTGGTGCTCTAATGCCACGTGTAGCCCCTCATTGAGGAGTGATTACCGGTCATTGAATTGATGTGATCCTATAGGATAAACAATTTAGGGCTCCCCTATCCCCTACATATGAGTTCTTAGACCATAAATCTTTTAAAACTTTATCACATATGTGTGCTTAGACTGCGAATCTTTTAAAACCATTACTTGTCCCCATGTGTATACTTTGACTTCCTATTTGCTACTTACTTAAATTAACAAAGTTTGTTTGGCCGGGAACCACAGTTGTGGACTTTGAGGGGTGCCTAACACCTTCCCCTCAGAGTAATTTCAAGCCCTTACCCAATCTATGGTTATTTAATTAGTGTTATTGTAACCCTTAATAGGTGCCCTAAAGCACCTTAATTCATAAGGTGGCGACTCTTCAAGTCCTTCACATCCCTTTTCCCAAAAGGAAATGAGTTGTCCCAATAATGTCAAAAACCTTGACCGATCCGAAAGGAGAGGAAAGAGCGGGGCACGACAGCATGACGACTCCGCTGGGGCCATCTAGGCTTTTACCATTTCAAACTGCTTTGTGAATTTGTCTTTACTTTTCTAATACATGCACCTTTTCCCTTTATGTGCAATTAATTGTTTACTTTCCCAAGTATTTATTCTTTTAAAATGACATGTTTCTTTTTGTTTTCCTTTGTAACTGTTTTTCAATCATAACTGTTGTATTTACCACTTTCTAACGTGCAAATACATTACAACATGCTTTTATTGCTTATTTTATTGTTGCATAATCATGCTCAACATCATATCCCACTCGTGTCTATACAAATCCTATAGGAACGCTTGATGAGTGGTTGCGCTCTTCCATTTTATATCACCCCTAAATTCGGAAATGCTTATTTGCGGTAAAACTAGTCGATCAGCGGTGCAGTCGACAGCTCCATATCTGTCCCCCTCAAGCGTCCGCTTGAGGGTACCAGTCTAAACCCCAATAGAAACCTTACTCTTGTTATATTGTGCATGCACCATGGTCAAACTTATCCGGGTTAATATGTTGTCCTCATAATAACCTTTAGGAAAATCCTTGTCCAAAGTTCCACTGGGGATTCCATAATCCCAACGGACGCAACCACGATCTGTGCATTAATTTGGAGAAATAAGTGCCAATATGCTAATCATTGATGTATAAGTAGTCGAATCTGGAGGGTAAAGGGGTCTAACTTTATTTGTTTTGCAGAAAATGAGGCACGATCGGCATGATCCAAAATATGTCAAAAAGATCAAGCCTAGGGAAGGTCCTTCTGGGACCAAGTAGTTTAGATTTACCTGCTTTTTCAAATGTAATAAGGCCAAGTTCCATTAGTGACTTATCTTCTTTAGTGTCATTTTAGATTTATCTACTTTTACATTAATGAAATGAGGCAATTATTGGCATCTAAGTTCTCCCAATCAACTTGTCGCTAGGCCTACCTCGGGCACAACGAGGCTCCCCAAATTAGGACACGCTTTTATATTCCTGCAATGTGTGTTTAGATACTGCAATTATTTCTCATGATCCTCACTGACTTGGCTACCTTTTGTTTTTGCTTTTGTTTTCTTTCTTTTATTCCCCTCCCCAAAGGTTGGTTCGTGCATTCTGGCATCATTATCATATCACACAAGATCCAGGGGCCCTCCACCTCCTCCTCCTCCTAGTCCACCTAAAGGCAAAGGCAAAATGGAAGATTTGAGCAATATAAGAAAGGAAAACACAATGACAGTTGAACGAACAGAAGCTCCTGACAATCAAGGTACTCAGGTTAAGAATGATGTTATGTATCATATCGAGCAAAGGTTGTTAAAACTCCAAAGGGAACTTGAACATGTGCGAAACTTGGAGAATCTTTCCTTCTCACTTAGTGTTCCAAATGTCAATCATCCGAACACCCAAAACCCCATACCTCCTCAGAACACCCCAAACAAATAGAACCCTCCCACAACTCACCACCGTACAACTCCACCGAAAAATCAAACTACTCCACCACAATGCAACACTTGCCACACTCCGAGAAATACCCCACTGATCATCCCTGAACCACAAAACTCCACAAATGACCACCTCTATGCTCAGGCGCCAGGCCATCATAACAACCCCATATACGTGGAGACTCTACCTCACTCCACCCAACCCATTTCTTACACACCTGAATCCAGTGAGAAGGATATGCTCATTAAGAACATGGCCGAAGAACTCAAGAGACTGACTAGCCGAGTCCAGGGTGTCGAAGGAAGTAAAAGAGTTGAGGGATTGAACTATGAAGATCTCTGCATACAGCCTGAGGTTGAACTACCAGAGGGTTACAAACCTCCTAAGTTCGAGATGTTCGACGGTACAGGTGATCCCAGGGTCCATCTGAGAACCTATTTTGATAAATTGGTTGGAGTATGAAGAGACGAGAAGATTTGCATGAAATTGTTCATGAGAAGACTCACCGGAGATGCTTTGTCTTGGTACATCATCCAAGACCCTAAGAAGTGGTCCAACTGGGTAGGCATGGCCTCTGATTTCATGGATCGGTTCAGGTTCAACACACAGAATGCTCCAGACGTATTTTATATCCAGAACCTCAAGAAGAAGCCCACCAAAACTTTTCGCGAGTATGCCACTCGCTGGAGATCTGAAGCAGCCAAGGTCAGACCTGCTCTAGATGAAGAATAAATGAACAAATTCTTCGTCCGGGCACAGGACCCGCAGTATTATGAGAGACAGATGGTAATTGAAAACCACAAATTCTCTGACATCATCAAGCTAGGCGAGAGAATTGAAGAAGGGATTAAGAGCGGAATGGTTACTAATTTCGAAGCACTACAAGCCACCAACAATGCCTTGCAGTATGGTGGTATATCCAATAAGAAAGATATAGGGATGGTAATGGTTGCACATGGGCCCAAATCCCCGTTGGTATATCGAACTTCCCCACTCACATACCAAGCACCCCTACCTATATATCAGCCAGCACCTTCGCCAACATATCAACCGTCACCCCCACCTGCTTATCAACCCACGTCTCCCAGATATTCCTAACCAGCCACCATTTATCATACATAAAACTCTCAACCCTCTCACTTCCAGCCACCTCCTGCTCGCCAAAATTTCCCAAGACCTCGGCCAAATTTTGACCGCAGGACGCCCAAGCAATATACTGTCATTGCTGAACCTATTGACCAGTTGTACCAAAGATTAAAAGTTGCTGGCTATGTTACTCATATCCCTACTATAACCCCTGAAAATCCATCCCAATGGGTCAACCCAAATAAAACTTATGTATAACATTCCGGCATGAAGGGGCATACAATTGATGAATGTCGTTCACTGAAGGATAAAATCCAGTCTCTGATTGATAATAATGTCATCCAAGAAAAGGAATCTACTCCCAATGTCCGCAACAGTTCGCTCCCAAACCATAGGGGTGGAGGCATCAACATGATAGAGATAGAGGAAGAATGGAACCCAGAGGGGTCGATCGGATTGATCAAAGAAGGTGATGACCCAAAGAAGCCAGCAGTCACACTTAATCTCATCATAGTCCAGATTCAGCCATCAGGAGATGTTGAGGTACCTGCGTCAGTCCCATTCAAGTTTGAAGTGGCACCACCTGCGGATACACCTGTTCCGTTTGAGGTTGAGGTAATGCCACCTGCCACGGCACCTGTCCCATTTGAAGTGAAAATAGCCGCACCAATTTCAGTGACAATGTCAACCCCACCGCTTTGAAACATTAATGTCGTACCTTGGGACTACGTGGTTGAAGCAAGAAGGAAAGGTAAGGTCAAGATGGAAGAAGTTGGTGCCGCAGAGGGGATGACAAAGGACCGGCAGGGTCTATACACCTGAACACTTGGCGAAGTCTAGAAAACATGCTTCCAATAGGCCACCCATCATTGAAATAGGTCCAAATGATCTTTGGAGAAAGGTGAGAGCCAAAGAATATTCAGTCATAGATCAGCTGAACAAGACTCCAGTCTAAATATCCATCCCCTCATTGCTATAGAACTCGGAAGCGCACAGAAATGCTTTGATGAGAGTGTTGAACGAAGCATATGTGCATAATAACATCACCAGTGGAGAAATGGCCAACATGGTATGACAGGTGTTGGAAAGTCACAAGATCACTTTCCACGAGGACGAGCTACCACCTGAAGGGCTAAGTCACAACAAGGCGATGCACATCACTGTGCAATGTGAAGATTATTTCATTACCAGGGTTGTAATCAACAAAGGATCCAGCCTCAATATTTGCCCATTGGCAACACTCAAAAGATTGGGCAAATAATTGTACGAGATCAGAGAAGGGTCCATGAATATGAAGGCTTTCAACAGTTCTTAGAGGGCCACCATTGGAGAAATCAGTCTTTGTCTACAGATGGGACCTACATGGTTCGAGGTTGAATTTTAGGTGATAGATGTATCCGCTTCATATAACCTGTTATTGGGACGACCACGGATACATACCACTGGGGTTGTGACATCAACATTGCATCAGGCAGTGCAGTGTGAATGGAACCACCAGGAAGTAATCATCCACGGAGATGGAAGAAACCATATCTATAGTCGCCAGACCATCCCGGTGGTTGAAGGTAGAAGAAGGCTGGGTGGAGAAACCTATCACCACATCGAGCGGGTCAACGCAATAGACAAGGATAAGTGGTGGGATAGTAAGATCGAAAGCATATTGAACTGGAGCGAGTACGAGCCTGGCAAAGGGCTTAGTAAGAATCTTCAAGGGATTTCCAAACCGATACAGCTGAAGCACCATGGCACCACTTTTGGGTTGGGATACAAATACACTTGGCAAGAGTACGAAGACTGGTCACCACCATGGCACGGTCCCTACTATCCATTGGAACAGCATATACCACATTTGGAGCAGACTTTCCAGCAAGCTGACATCATATGGGGGTCAGAAGAAGAAGAAGAAACTCTAGCAGTTTTGAAGAATCTATTCCTGGAAGATGAAGACATGGACTGTTGTATTATTGTTGAGGAGGAGGAAGAGGAAGGCCCTGCCATCTAAGCTGTGAGCAAGGGACCATTCCTCAATAATTGGACCGTCAGACCATACAGGGCCTGACGAGTCCCAGGGTAGCAAGGTTGAACAACGTTATTTATTTCATTTTTGCTAATGATTTCCTTTTCGCATTTTCTGTTTTCCAATAAAATCCCGATGTTCCAAAATTTTTGTTTAGATTATCAAAATCGCTTTTTCAGTATTTATTTATTATTGTTTTTCTCTCATTACTTTTATCTATACAGCATTATTATTTCCTATCTTGATAAATCGATGACTGTGACATGCAATGAGACAACGCAACAAAAGGACAGTAAATCAGAAGAAGAGGATGTCATACCTGATGAAATTGTCAGAGAAGTTGAGGATTTCGAGAACAGGCCTAAGTCCAACCTGGATGAAACTAAGGTAGTCAACCTGGGAGATTCAGAGACTGTCAAAGAAACTCGCATCAGCATCCATTTGTCTCCATCAGTGAAAGAGGAATACACTCAATTCTTGAAAGAGTATGAAGACATATTTGCATGGTCGTACGATGACATGACTGGTCTAAGTACATCTATTGTGGCTCACAAGTTGCCGACCAATCCAATGTGCCCCCCGGTAAAATAGAAGCTCATAAAGTTCAAGCCTGATATGAGTTTGAAAATCAAAGAGGAAGTTACCAAGAAAATCAAAGCCAAGGTCCTCAGGGTAGTTGAATATCCAACATGGTTAACCAACATCGTGCCAGTGCCCAAGAAAGACGGAAAAGTTACGGTTTGTGTCGACTACCGGGATCTCAACCGGGCTAGTCCAAAGGATGATTTCCCCCTTCCAAACATACACATCTTGATTGACAATTGTGAAAAGCATGAACTTCAGTAGTTCATGGATTATTTTGCCGGATACCATCAGATTTGGATGGACGAAGAAGATGCTAAGAAAACGGCTTTCATCATGCCGTGGGGAGTCTACTGTTATAAGATGATGCCATTCGGCTTAAAGAATGCTGGGGCCACTTATATGAGGGCTATGACCACTATCTTCTATGACATGATACATAAATAGATCGAGGTATATGTGGACGGCGTCATCATCAAGTCCAAGAAAGCCACCGACCATATAGCAGGTCTGAAGAGGTTCTTCAACAGGTTACGAAAATACTACCTGAAATTAAACCCCGCGAAGTGTGCATTCGGGGTTCCTGCCGGAAAACTGTTTGGGTTCATCGTCAGCCGCCGAGGAATAGAACTGGATCTGTCAAAGGTCAAATTCATCCAAGAATTACCAATGCCAAAGAACAAGAAAGATATGATGAGTTCCCTGGGGCGCCTTAACTACATCAGCCGGTTCATAGCCCAGTCTGCGGTCATATGTGAACCGATCTTCAAGATTTTAAAGAAGGATGTTGCAACTAAATGGACCGAGGATTGTCAAAAAGCTTTCGACAGAATCAAAGAAAACTTGTTAACGCCACCAATTTTGGTCCGCTAGAGCCAAGTAGACCCTTGCTACTCTACCTTGCAGTATTAGATAGAGCTTTCGGATACGTTCTAGGGCAGCACGACGAGACAGGAAGAAAGGAACAGGCTATCTATTATCTGAGTAAGAAGTTCACTCCATACGAGGCACGGTATTCTCTACTGGAGCGTACATGTTGTGCTCTAACCTGGGTAGCCCAGAAGCTGAGGCACTACTTCTGTGCCTACACGACATATCTCATATCAAGGATGGATCCCTTGAAGTACATCTTTCAGAAGCCCATGCCAACTGGCAAGCTGGCCAAGTGGTAAATCCTGCTAAGTGAATTCGACATCGTGTATGTGACTCACAAAGCGGTCAAGGGACAAGCATTGGCAGATCATCTAGCTGAGAACCCTCTGGGAGGAGAATACGAACCTCGAAAAACATATTTACCTGATGAAGAAGTATTATTCATAGGAGAAGACATTGTTGAATCCTATGACGGTTGGAGAATGTTCTTCGACGGAGCAGCCAATTTCAAAGGGGTCGGTATTAGAGCAGTCTTGGTGTTGGAAACTGGCCAACATTATCCGGTATCTTCTAAACTTAGATTCCCCTGCACCAACAATATGGCAGAGTATGAAGCCTGCATCCTAGGGCTCAACATGGTCATTGACATGAATATTCAAGAGCTGCTAGTAATTGGTGATTTCAGACCTGCTAATACACCAAGTACAAGGAGAATGGGCTATCAAGAATTCCAAGATACTGTTGTATCTGCACCACGTGCAGGAATTGAGAAAGAGGTTCATAAAGACAGAATTTCGGCACGTACCCAGAGTTCAGAACGAGTTTGCCGATGCATTGGCCACTCTATCATCCATGATACAGCATCCAGGTAAGAATTTCATTGTTCCTATTCCAGTAAAGATCCATATCCAGTCGGCATATTGTGCCCATATTGAAGAAGAAGCGGACGGAAACCCATGGTTCCATGATATCAAGGAGTATTTGTCAAAGGGGGAGTACCCAGAGCTTGCAAATCATACTCAGAAACGCACGCTTCGGAGATTGTCCAACAATTTCTTTCACAGTCGAGGAACCCTGTACAGGAGAAATCCCGATTTGGGATTATTGAGATGTATCGATGCAAAGGAAGCCTCCAGACTACTTGAAGAGATACATGCCGGGACTTGCATCCCGCATATGAATGGTTTTGTCTTGGCCAAGAAGATACTCAGAGCCGGTTACTTATGGATGACCATGGAAATGGACTGCATCCAGTATGTCTGGAAATGCTACCGATGTCAGGTACATGCAGATATGATAAAGGTACCCCCCAAATGAGCTTAATGCAATAAGATCGCCTTGGCCATTCGTCGCCTAAGGAATGGACGTCATTGGACCGATCGAGCCTACAGCCTCAAATGGACACATGTTCATCTTAATAGCTATTGATTACTTCACCAAATGGGTCGAAGCAGCATCTTACAAAGCAGTGACTAAGAAAGTCATGGCAGACTTTCTCCGCGACCATATTATTTGTCAGTTTGGATTTCCAGAATCAATCATCACTAACAATGGCTCCAATCTAAACAGTGATCTGATGAAAGCCATGTGTGAGACTTTCAAAATCAAGCAAGAGAATTCCACAACCTATAGACCTCGGATGAATGGAGTTGTAGAAGCCACCAACAAGAACATCAAGAAGATATTGAGAAAGATGATAGAAAAACACAGACAATGGCACGAAAAGCTATCATTTGCCTTACTGGGATACCCCACCATAGTCCACACATCAACTAGGGCAGCTCCTTACTTGTTGGTTTATGGTACGGAAGCTGTTATTTCTGCTGAAGTGGAAATTCCTTCCTTAAGAATCATACAAGAAGCTGAGCTCAGTGACGCAGAATGGATAAGAAGTCATTAAGAGCAGCTAGCCCTCATAGACGGGAAAAGGATGAATGCAATATGTCACGGATATCTTTATCATAGCAGAATGACCAGAGTCTTCAACAAAAGAATCAAGCCAAGACAGTTCACACCGGGGCAGCTGGTGTTAAAGAAGATCTTTCCACATCAAGATGAGGCCAGAGGGAAATTCTCTACCAACTGGCAAGGTCCGTATATGGTTTATCGAGTACTGACGGGAGGAGCTCTCATACTTGCAGAAATGGACGGAGAAGTCTGGCCAAAACCAATCAATTCCGATGCAGTCAAACTACTATGTGTAACTCTTTATGCTTTCTCAAATGATGTAAACTGAACTACGTCCGACCTAATTCCCGTTTAAGAAGGGATACATATGTAGCCCTATGGGTTCGTCACAATTCAATAAAAATCTCATCCCCCCCCCCCCACAATTGGAAATTGGGGTAGAATTTTGAGGAGGACCTTCAATATTCCGAAGCAAGTTCAGCCGACCGCAGCATGCGCAACAGTCAGAAACGTCAACCCATTTAACTGGGGAAGAATTTTGAGAAGGACCCTCAAAATTCCGTAGCATGAGAGGTTGCAATGTATTGAACCGTGTCACAGTCATCGGTTCATCTAATTTCTTAAAATATATTTTGTACTATGTCTTTGCAAAATCATGCATGTTTGCTTTCATAAATAGCTCTGTTTAGCAAGCTCTACCCCGATAACTAGAACAGGATCATCAGACCAAGCAGAACGAGTCAAGAAAAAAAAAAGAATCGACCTTCCCCATCTACGGAACTGACAATTTTTCTTTGGATGCAGGAACAAAGAATAAACACGCTTCAAAGTCACAATTCTCAAAACAATCGCAATGTCGAAATCTGCTACCAGCTAAGAAATTCTACTATCATTTGCTAATTATTCTTCTGCATAAGGCTAATCTTTGCATTCATCTTGCATGGGACTAAGCTTTGTCCCGCATCTTGCATAAGGTTAAGTTATGCCTCCATCTGCATAAGGCCGATCTCTGCCTTCCATTTGCATGAGGCTAATCCCTGCCTTCCCTTGCATAAGGTTAATCGCTGCCTTCCCCTGCATGAGGCTAAGTTATGTCTGTCACACCTCTTTTTTTTGCCACACAACTATATTACGAGGTTGAGTTAGAAGAGTTTTTCC
>ML352827.1:0-30380 GCA_005239505.1 Nicotiana paniculata
AGTTTATTTTTTTGTTTATATTTTTACGATAGTTCTAACAAATACAAAAAAAAAAAAAAAATTGTTTACTGTTAACCCGGCCCTGCCCGGCCCGGCCCGGTAGTACCCCTACCCGCACGGGTTCGAATTTACCCGGATAAGCCCCAACCCGTTAAACCCGTTAACAATTAACCGGTAAGAACCCGTAACCGCAACCCGTCAGGTTCAAAAAAAAATGTAACCGGCCCGGCCCGGCCCACCCGTTAGACACCCTTAGTTCAAGGGTGTCCTATAAAGACAATATTCTAACCTAAAATCTTGGGGCCACCACACAATAGTAATTTACAAAATTATTTTTAACACCGTGGTATGCAATGGCGAAGACGATGAAACAAAATAGAATAAGAGACAAAATGGATATATAATCGGAGATATTTGACATATAATAATTCTTGTTATATAATCTTCATAACTAATCCTCGATTGAAATGACCCAAATGATAATTAGGATGAAAAGTTTGAAAGTGCAAAAGGGGGTGAATTGACTATTTTTAATTTTATTCTTTATAATTTGATTAGTTTTACAAGTAGTCGACTAGTTATGATAGCGAGATAATAAAGTAGCAGAGTATAAAAGCAGAAGTAAATTGCAGGAACTAATGACACCAGAATTTTATACTGGTTCGGATTCAATGTGAATCTTAGTCCAGTCCTCTTGAGTTGCAAGGGTGTTCTCGTTCAGTGAATATGATTCTCGAGTACACAATGAGTGGTGTAGATTACACCGATGGTTCAGTTTCTGTGACACTCATTTTTCTTTGATACAATGCCTCACCAGTGGTTCTCTCTCTCTCTCTCTCTCTCTCTCCCTCTCTTCTCTAACTTGTTATACATCAGATCTTGAAGAGCTACAATGTTTGTTTGTAGTAGAACAAAGAGAGGATGTTTGGTTCGATCAAAGTATATCCTCTAAGATACAAAAATGGGTTTAAATACTATGGGAGAGACTTGATTTCTCAGAGATTTGTCAACCCAAGAGATTTGATCCTTAGAAAGAGATTGATTCTTTCCAAGAATAAGGTTATTCTGCAACGACTATGGCTAATGAGAGACGCTGATGACTTCCTTTGATGGCGCCATATATCCTTCCCAAAATCTTGGTCTTTCCGGATTTAGCATGTTTGATTGATTTACTTCCAAGATCTTCGATATTCTTGATTGATTGATTCCTTCAATCTAGCCTTAGTTAATTCTGTCATTCTCATTGATTCCTTCAATCTTGGATGCATTCTTTGATCTTCTCTGATTTATCCCTTCAATGTCAAACGTGTTTCATGGGTTCCTACACATAGAACAAACATATTATTTTCATCATTAAAATCAAATCTAACAATCTCCCCCTTTTTGATGATGACAAAATAATATATTATAAACATCAATTGACTTCCCTGTATTTTACTCCCCCTCAGTCTGGTAATCGACTGCTTCTGCAGGAGCCATAACTCCCCCTCAGAAAGTGTTGTAGTCGACTTCTTCTTCATGACTCCCCCTCAAGATATGCCGAGGTGCTACCTGTACTTTAGTCGACTTGTTCTGCATTGTACCTGTATTATTACATATATCCTTTCTCCCTCTTTTTGACATCAGCAAAGAGGGAATACATACCAACACATGATTTGTAGTAGAATATGCTTGCAGAGTTATAGTTAGGAAGACAAAAGCAAAACAAAAGTATCATCCATCGACTGGGCATCCAGTCCAAAAACATCACAATAAAACAAAAAATGTCTTAAACTTCCACATTAACGACGCAGAAAATATGTAAGAGTATTACAAATCGCCTCCTTTATTTGATCAAAGCTAGCAGTGGCTGAAATACTCATTCCATTAAGCCTGTCATGAATCTCCTTGAATGCCTTGACGGCATTTTCCCTTACCTTGAGAACTGCAACTCTTATTTTGGACACATCAGACCTCGTCTCCTTGGAGATGGCATGAATGTCATCAACAATGGACTGAGTGGCAGAGAGAAAATCCTTGATTCAGATAGTTGATTGACAATGGCATTGAGCTTTTCAGTAAAATCAGGATCATTCTAGCTACCAAGGGAAGCAGAAGGTTTGGATTTCGAATCGGTTTGAGCAGGCTTGACTTCATCCTCTTGTTTCTTAACCCATGAGCCCTTCACACACATATACTCCATACTCGCAAATGCTCTGGAATTATAGGATTTTGAGACCAAGGTGGAGGGATATTCAGATATGGAAATATTGTAGGCTTCCAGAATAGGAGTAATGGCCATGCCATAGGGTAGACTAGTGGGATCTTCAGCACTCTCAATCATAAAATTGATAACCTATGAGGACAACCTGATTTTGAGTTTAGTCACAAGACAATAAACTAAAAAGGTGTCCCTTAGAGAGAAAGTGGAGAAGGAACCAGTACGAGGGAGTAGAGAAGTAGCAACAATGTGGGCTAGAACTCGGGTTTCGAAACTCACATCACTAGGACCTAACTGGTTAGGGAGGGAATCAGAAGGATACTCAGCAATGTATTTTTTTGCTTGATCAAAAGAGATTTCAAAATCATCAGACTAGGAGTTTTTGAAAAGCATAGGGAAATCAGAGCACTTGCACTGAAAAATTGAATCAAACATGGCACAATCAAGAATAATACGCTTTCCTAACACTAAGGATTCTAAATTTTCAGGCTTACTAGAGCGAAGATTTGCATAGAACATTCTTACCAGGGGTTCATAGACTTTAGGCGGAGGAACAGAGAAGAAATCTGACCATCCCTAATAGACAAAAAGATCTTTTACCTTACAATTTAGGGCTTCCATGTCATCAAGGTTGACTACTCTCCTATGAGCAATAGGCTTGTCTTTCAAGGCGATAAAAAAATCCCTATTTGGAGAATCCCAGAAATTTAGGTCTGACTCTGGGGTACTGGAAAGATTGATTTTAGCTTTCTTGGGAGTGAACGAAATAGGGGTTTCTTCCATAGGTCGTTTTCCTAAAAGCTTTTTCTCCTAAGGCGTGAGAATGATCAGACAAGTCAACCTGAGAAGAGGCAAAACCTTCAGAGTGGTCGGACCCTAGGTCTACTTGTTCTGGAGGTTGAGAGGAGGATTTTGCTCGGGAGCGAGTGATTTTCCTAGTAGAGGCAGAAGGATTTTTAGGATATTTGGCCATTGAAGAGGATTTCTGTTTGAAAGGGTTTCTGAGAAGGGTTTCTAGACAAAGAGGATGATGGGGATTGAAAAGAGGCTTCGGCATTAAAAAAGGGTTTCTGACGGTTAAGTGCAGAGAAGGAAATGGTGTCAGTTGATGAGATGCGATGATTTGTTTTCCTTCTTTGAACTTTGCAAGTGATGTGAAAAGAGAGGAAAAGAGAGGGAAATCGGAGGCGCAATTAATGATTAAAGAAATAAAACAATAGGCATACATAGAAAAATTAATGGCACATTCGTCCAAATATTTACGATTAATGCAAATAATGCCTACCTGTTCTCTTAAACAGCAAAATATTTCTTCTAATAAGAGCTTTGTGAAAATATATGTTAATTGATCATTTGTTCCAACAAACGATATTTCTATGATTCCTTTAAGAACATGATCTCTAATGAAATGATGCTTAATATCTATATGATTTGCTCTAGAATGATGCACATGATTTTTTTAGAGACAAATGACACTAGAATTGTCACAGAAAATTGGTATAGGTTTAAAAACTAATTCATAGTCACCAAGTTGATGAGACATCCAAAGTAATTGTGCACAACATTTTCCAATAGAAATGTACTCAGCCTCAGTCGTGGATAGTGCGACAGATTCTTGTTTCTTACTGTTCCAAGATATCAATTCTTTGCCAAGTAATTGGCATGTTCCACTTGTGCTTTTCCTATCTTCCTTATCACCTACAAGATCAGCATCTGAAAAACCTTCTAAATTAGAAGTGTTAGAGTGAGGGTACCATAGTCCATGAGAGGCGGTTCCAATAAGATATCGAATAATTTTTTTACTGCCGTAAGATGGGATTCTTTAGGAGCTGACTAGAACCTGGCTCATTTACACACACTAAACATAATATCTGGTCGACTAGCAGTTAAGTAAAGAAGATAGCCAATCATCCCTCGATACTTAATTTCATCAACAAAATTTCCATGTTCATCTTTATCGAGACTTGTTGAGGGACTCATAGGAGTGATAATGGCTTTGGAATTTTCCATACCAAACTTTTGAATGAGTTCCTTGGTGTACTTTGTTTGACAAATGAATGTTCCTTCTTCAGATTGTTGAATTTGGATTCCAAGCAAGAACATTAGTTCTCCCAACATACTCATTTCGAACTCGCTTTGCATTAGGTCAGAAAAATCCTTGCATAGAAAAGGATTAGCACTACCAAAAATAATATCATCAACGTAAACTTGAATAATTAGATTACCTTCAGATGATCTTTTGATGAACAGAGTAGTATCTACTTTACCTCTTGTAAATCCATTCTCAATGAGAAATGAGTTGAGCCTTTCGTACCATGCTCGTGGAGCTTGTTTTAAAACGTATAGTGCTTTGGCCAATTTATACACGTGATAAGGAAACTTTGAGTCTTCAAATCCAGGAGGTTGTTTCACATATACTTCTTCTTCGATGAAACCATTTAGAAAGACACTTTTAAAGTCAATCTGGAACAGTCTGAATCTTTTAAATGATGCATATGCAAGAAGAATTCTTATAGATTCCAGCCGTGCTACTAGAGCGAAGGTTTCGTCATAGTCGACTCCTTATTTTTGTGAATATCCTTGAGCAACTAGTCTAGCTTTATTTCTGACAACTTTTCCATCCTCATTCAGCTTGTTTCTGAAAATCCATTTTGTTCCTATAACAGGAGCATTTGCTGGTTTTGACATCAGTTTCCACACTTGATTTTTGTCAAATTGATCTAGTTCTTCCTGCATTGCTTGCACCCAGCTTGAATCTTTCAGAGCTTCTTCTATTTTCTTCGGCTCAATCTGGGAAATCAAGGCTATGTTTGCTTTATTCTTGAGAGCTCCTCTTGTTTTCATTCCTTCGCTTGAGATCCTATATGATAAATTTTTGAGGATACTCTGGCTCATTCCTCCATTCATTTGGACGAACTACAGGAGTGGTCGACTCTTTTGATTTTTCTGGTTGACTATTGCTGATCTCATTAGCCGACTCTTCCATATTATCAGGTTTACTAGTCGACTCGTGAGGTTTTCTTGTCTCCTGAGTTTGTTGTATTTGCTCATCATCACCTGCAGTGAATTCTTTCTCGGCCCGAGTGTTATTCTTATAAAAAACAACATGTACTGATTCTTCTACGCACAGAGTACGTTTATTATAAACTCTAAAAGATCTATTGTTCAATGAATAACCCAGAAAAATACCTTCATCACTTGTTGGATCAAATTTTTCAAGATTGTCCTTACCGTTGTTATGAATAAAACACTTACTTCCAAAAGGATGAAAATAACTTACGTTTGGTCGTTTACCTTTCCACAGTTCATATGGAGTTTTCTTCAGAATTGGTCTTATGAGGCATCGATTCAGAATGTGACAAGCAGTACTTACTCCTTCTGCGCAAAAGTGATTTGGCAGTGAATGTTCTAGTAGCATGGTTCTGGCCATATCCTGTAGGGTCCTATTTTTCCATTCAACTACTCCATTTTGTTGAGGTGACCTTAGAGCAGAGAAGTTGTGAGTATATCCTTGATCATTGCAGATTTCTTCAAATGCTCGGCTTTTAAACTCTCCTCCGTGATCACTTTGAACAGTGATGATAAGAAACCCTTTTTCTCTTTCAACCTTTTTACATAAAATTTCGAAGTTTTTCAAGGTTTCATCCTTGTGAGATAGAAAAATTACCTAAGTAAAACGTGAGTAATCATCAACAATAACAAAAGCATATCTTTTACCTCCAATAATGGCAGTTCTAGTAGGTCCAAATAAATCCATATGAAGTAATTGTAAAGGCTTTGAAGTAGATACAATATCTTTGCTTTTGAAGGAGTTTCTGGTTTGCTTACCAATTGACATGCATCACACACATGATTTCTAGAAAAATTTAGTTTAGGTAAGCCAATGCTTGGAAAGTTTTTCTATCAAATGCATGCTTGTGTGACCAAGTTTCTTATTCCATAACCAAGGATCGTCAGAAATTGAAGTTAAGAAAATATGACTATCTATATTTTCGAAGCCATCAAGAATATAGACATTTCCATACCTTTTACCTGGGAGGATTATTTTACCTGTTTCATCCTCAATAGCGCAACATGTTTTCTTAAATTTTACCTCATATCCTGAGTCACATAGTTGACTTATACTCAGGAGATTGTTGTTAAGTCCATCCACGAGATAAACTTCAGTGATATCGCAATTGTTGTTGAAAGGAACTGTTCTGGTATCAACTATCTTCCCTTTGAATCATCACCAAATTTTACACTTCCTCCATCAATTTTTGTAACTTCCTTAAGCAGATTCTTGTCACTTGTCATGTGACTGGAACACGCACTGTCCAAATACCATTTTCCTTTGCGACTTCTTCTGTGGTGTTCCTACAAAATATGATTTTCACTTTTTCTTAGGTACCCAAGGTTGCTTGGGTCCTTTTTGGTTAGCATTACTAGATTCAGGATTGTTTTTGTCTCTCCAAATCCATCCTAACACATTTGATTTACGAAAACGACAAAAAGAATACTTATGTCCACTCTTATTACAATAGTAAAATTTGGGACTTGATCCAGTTTTGGAGTTCCCATTCGTGTTAGTACTAGTGGACTCTGTTCCGGCTGTTCCCTCTTCAGTCGACTTGTAAGTCGTCTGGCGGGAATTTGTAGAACTATGACTAGTGGATTTGCGCATGTTGTTAAGCTGCACTAGTAATCCATCATACTCATCCTTAAGTACATCTTGTTCCATTTCACATACTTCAAGTTTGAGTTTCCAGTCTCTTACTTCTCTATTGAGTCTTTTTATTTCATCTAACTATTTATATGACTCTTTCAAACTATGATCAAGAATATCCTGTAATTCATTATATCTTTCACAATTGTAAGGTCTTACCTCATTTGTTTCACCTCGTTCCATGAAACAATTTTCATTTTCGTCTTTTCCATCATCATCTGAATCATCCTCATCTGTCCAGCATCCAGAGATCTTGTTCATATCGTTTTCTAGTATCGTCATAAAGCATAGGTTGGCTGTTTCTTTATGTTCTGAACTGTCTTCATCACGCCAGCTTCTGAATGATTTGTTCTTGTTAAATCCTCTGAAGACTTTTCTTTTGAGCTCAGGACGTTCAGCTTGAACATGTCCAAATCTTCCATATTCATAACATTTGCCATCATTTTTGTCTTGTTCACTATATTTCCTAGTTCGTCTGGATGGGAACATGCCCTTCTTGGTATTTCTGTATCTTCTCACTGGTTCATCCATGTTTCTTGATACCAAGGCAATTTCTTCTTTAAGCACTTCAGGGTCATCATCAATGTCACTTTCTGTTCTATCAGTTGTAGCTTTGAACGCTACAGTCTTTTTCTTTTCTTCTTGAGTTGTTTTCTTGAGATGAGTTTTCTCGAAAGCTATGAGTTCTCCTCAAAGTTCACCATATGACATTTTGTTCAGATCTTGAGATTCAAGGGTGACAACCTTTGTCTGCCAAGTGGTGGGCAGACTTCTCAGAATTTTCCTAACTTGATCACCACTTGAGTATGGTTTGCCAAATACTTTTAGATCACTTATGATTTTGCTAAATCTAGCAAACATTTCTTCGATGGATTATCCTTTCTTCATCTGGAAGAGTTCGTAGTCATGAACCATATATTGATATGACTTTCCTTCACCTTGCTTGTTCCTTCATAAGTAACTTCAAGTTTATCCCACATCTCCTTGGATGTGTCACAACTGGAGATCTTCTCATATTCTTCACCATATATATCATTGTAAAGCATATTCTTAATTTGGAAGAGTTCGTAGTCATGAACCAGTATATTGATATAAGTTTCCTTCACCTTGCTTTTTCCTTCATAAGTAACTTCAAGTTTATCCCACATCTCCTTGGCTGTGTCACAACTGGATATCTTCTCATATTCTTCACCATTTATAGCATTGTAAAGCAGATTCCTTGATTTGGCATTGACTTGCACAACCGCCATTTGTTCTTCAGTGTATTCATCAATATCTTCAGGATCAACAGGGGGTTGGGCAGCAGCCGGTAGTGGGTAGTTTCCCTTTTTGATGACTCTCCATACTTTAACATCATAGGATATTTTGTATATTTCCATACGCCTTTCCAGTGGGAGAAGTGTTGACCGTCGAAGTATGGTGGCCTCATGGAAAAGTGCTCCCACAATAAATTGGTTTGCCATGATCTTTTCTCACAAGTTGTTAAGCAAAGTAAATGAAATGTGAGCCAGGCTCTGATACCAATTGAAAGTGCAAGGGGAGGGGGGGTGAATTTACTATTTTTAATTTTATTCTTTATAAGTTGACTAGTTTTACAAGTAATCGACTAGTTATGATAGCAAAATAATAAAGCAGCAGAGTGAAGTAAATTGCATGAATTAATGAAACCAGAATGTTATACTGGTTCGGATTCAATGTGAATCCTAGTCCAGTCCCCTTGGGTTGCAAGGGTGTTCTCTTTTAGTGAATATGAATCTCGAGTACACAATGAGTGGTGTAGATTATACCTATGGTTCAGTTTCTATGACACTCGTTTATCTTTAATATAATGCCTCACCAGTGGTTTTATCTCTCTCTTCTCTAACATTTTACACAGCAGATCTAGAAGAGCTACAATATTTGTTTGTAGTAGAATAAATAGAGGATGTTTGGTTCGATCAAAGTATATCCTCTAAGATACAAAAACGAGTTTAAATACTATGGGAGAGACTTGATTTCTCAGAGATTTTCCAACCCAAGAGATTGGATCCTTGGAAAGAGATTGATTCTTTCCAAGAATAAGGTTATTTCGCAACGACTATGGCTAATGAGAGACGTTGATGACTTCCTTTTATTGCACTAGATATCCTTCCCAGAATCTTGGTCTTTCCTGATTTAGCCTATTTGATTGATTTACTTCCAAGATCTTCGATATTCTTGATTGATTGATTCCTTCAATCTAGACTCAGTTAATTATGTCATTCTTATTGATTTACTTCAATCTTGGATGCATTCCTTGATCTTCTCTGATTTATCCCTTCAATCTCGAACGTATTTCATGGGTTCCTCCACATAGAACAAATATATTACTTTCATCATTAAAATCAAATCTAACACGTTCAACTACATCTTTACTAGCTTCAGAGGATAGTAATAAAGAAAGGATAGCTAATACATGAGCTACAAACCATATGGTAGCTGACTTAAAATTGTTAGAATACTAATATGTGGTTCAACCTGAAATTCCAAAGAAAGTCTATATGCCTAATGGTCACATATCTTGTGTGACACATGTAGAAGCCAGCAAGTTACCTAACAAGAGTATTATTTCTAATATGTTTCACCTACCTTAATTCAAGTTCAATTTGTTATCAGTCTCTAAATTGACCAAATACCTAAGCTGTTCAGCTACCTTTTTTCCCGACTTCTTCATTTTCCAGGGACTCTTCCATGGGAAGGTGAAGTAGATTGGTAAGGAAGACAATGGCCTTTAAATACTTGATGGTCAAACACCTGAAAGTTACTCAAATGTCTCTTTGGTAGTTAAAAGGAAGAAAGTTGAAGGTGAAATAGTTCAGTCAGAAGATATAGACTTGTGGCATAAAAGGTTTGGACATGTATCTACCACAACTCTTAGATAATTTCTACCTATAAATGTCGATCTTATAGCTCACAAAATGAATAAGTGTGTAGTATATCCATGTGCAAAACTGTCACGACCCGATTTACCCTCCGAAAGGCATCGTGACGGCACCTAGTCTCTACGACTAGGTAAGCCTAATTGCGGAACAAATATTAAATAGAAGCAATGAAATAAAGACGGAAATAAGTGACTCTACAACTGAACATCGCCACCTGCCGCATACAAAATACAATTTCCCAAAAACCCGGAATATCACTTTAGTCACAAGCTCTGTCTCAAAATAGCTCTATACAACGTGAGAGAATTTACATGAAAAATCTATCTAAATCTGGAGTGGAAGGTGACTCGCAGAACTCTGCGGGCGCGGCAGAATTACCTTTCGATCTCCTAGAAGCTGATGCTCGGACCCCTAGCCACGAAACTGATCGCTGGTACCTGGATCTGCACACGAAAAATATATGTAGGAAAGGGCATGAGTACACCACAAATTGGTACCCAGTAAGTGCCAAGCCTAACCCTAGTCGAGTAGTGACGAGGTCAGGTTAAGGATCTACTAGATTTTTATAGTAAAAACAATTTAAAATTTGAACAGAGAGATATAATATGCTAAGGCAAATCAGTAAAAAGAATGAGCTAAAAGAAAATAATAACAGGGAGCCCTCGGCTCAGCATATCATATATCACAGTAACAAGTATGCAATGCGGTACAGGGGGAAAGCTCCTGGAATCTCGTCCTTAGTCCCAATTTAAATAAGCAATACAGTACATGGGGAAAGCTCCCGGATCTCGTCCGTAGTCCCAATTTAAAAATGCAATACCGTACAAATACCGTATACAATTTTTATTTAAAACAATTCAGGAAAATCACAGGAAAAAATATGGATAAGACTACATAAACATGGTACACATAGTAACAACTAGGGGAAGTTCAAGTAAAACAGGTAGACATGCTACTTCCTAATCTAAACTACATAGTCAATACATAAGACAGTGAAATAGGAATGAAATGATTTAAGTAATGGTGGAAAAAATGGAGTTTTAGCAACAATGGCCCGTGTACGTACTCGTCACCTCACGTACACGGCGCTCAAACAACATAAAACAGTATTAAAATAGCCTAAGGGGAAGTCCCCAACACAGAGTTAGGCAAGCCACTTACCTCGACTGCGCTACTCAACTCAAAACCACACTCTTGCCATGAGTATCCGACTCCGGATGGCCTAAATCTATTCAATTCGATTGCATAATGTAAATATCACTTTAAGGAATCAAAATAGCTAATAAGTTCGAAGCTAATACGCGAAATTAGGAAAATTTTCCAAAAAGTCCCCCGAGCCCACGTCTCGGAATCGGGTAAAAATTATAAATTCCAAACACCCATTCACTCATGATTCTAACCATACAAGAATTACTCAAATCGGATGTCAAAATCTCGATCAAAACTCAAGAATTTGGCCTAGGAACCTTATCCAAATTTTTTCCCAATTTCTCCACCATAATTTCGAATTTAAAGGGGTAGATTAACGAGTATAATCATGGAAATTAGTTTAAACCGAGTAGGAATCACTTACCTAAATTGCCCAGGTGAAAATCTCCCCAAAAATTGCACTTTCCCGAGCTCCCAATTTAAAAATATGAAAAATGGTTCAAACCCTCGATTTTGGGTATTTAATGTTCTGCCCAGTTATTCTTCAGTGCGATCGCGGACATCCAGCTGCGATCGCGAAAAGTAATCCACACACGCCACTCTTTTCCTCTTCGCTTACGCAAGGTCGTGCTCGCGATCGCGTACCTCAACCAGCTAAACCTACGTGATTGCGGTTGGCTTCACGCGACCGCGTAGAGTAACACCCAAATCCCTGCTGCCTAAGACTCCTCTACGCGAACGCACACACACCCATGCGAACGCACAGGTCAAGGTTTCCCAACCTATGCGATCGCAAACCTTTTTACGCGATCGCATATAACAAAAATATTCATGCCTCAACTTTACTCTACGCGATCGCAGATTCATCCACGCGATCGCAATGAACAAATGACTACTGCTGTAAAACTAGAAAAAACAGTAAACTCCCAAGGGCTAAAAATGCCCATTTGAGCATCCTAAATACACCCGAGGCCCCCGGGACCTCAACCGAACTTACTAACCAGTCCTAATGCCTCATTCAAACTTAGTCGAGCCTCCAAAACACATCACACAACCTCAAAATCACCAATTATACATGGATTCAAGCCTAAGAACTTATGAAATTTCCAAAATCTACAACTAATGCCGAAACACGTCAAAACTAGTCCGAATGACCTCAAATTTTACACACATATCACAATTGGCACAGTGGACCTACATCCACTCTCGGAGTTCCATTCCGAGCCCGATATCAAAATTTCACCTATCGGTCAAAATCGCAGAAATTCTAACTTTCGCCAATTAAAGCCTAAATCTACTACAAACCTCGAAAACACGTTCCAGACATGCTCCTACTTTGAAATCACCCAACGGAGCTAACAGGGTCAACGGAATCCCATTCCAAACCCGTCTTCCCACAGTTCCAACTACGGTCCGATTTCTAAAGCTTAAACTCACATATAAGGACTATGTGTCCAAAACTCTCCGACTTTCACCACTCAACGTTCCGACAAGTCCCAAAAGCAGAAATAGACATGGTAAAAACAGTGATTAGGGGATTGGGGCGCTAACTGTCAAAATGACCTACCGGGTCGTTACATTCTCCCCCTCTTAATAAAATCGTTCGTCCTCGAACGAGTATAGAGACATACCTGACGCTGTGAAAAAGATGAGGGTACTGACTGCGCATATCCTGTTCGACTTCCCAAGTCGCCTCCTCGACCGGCTGACCCCTCCACTGCACCTTTAGTGACGCAATATCCTTTGACCTGATCTTTCTAACCTGTCTAGCCAATATAGCTACTGGCTCTTCAACATATGATAAATCCTTGTCCAGCTGGACTGATCTGAAATCCAAAACATGAGTCGGGTCACCGTGATACTTTCGTAGCATGGAGACGTGGAATACCGGATGAACTCCTTCTAGGTTGGGAGGCAGGGCTAGCTCATAAGCAACCTCCCCAACACGTCGCAACACTTCAAAAGGGACAAGAAATCTCGAACTCAACTTACCCTTCTTCCCGAACCTCATGACGCCCTTCATAGGCGATACCCGAAGCAAAACCCGATCACAAGCCATAAATGCCAAATCACGAACCTTCTGTGACGCATAACTCTTCTGCCTGGACTGAGGTGCGCGAAGTCTCTCCTGAATCACCTTCACCTTGTCCAGGGCGTCGTGGACCAAATCTGTACCCAACAATCGGGCTTCGACCGGCTCAAACCATCCCACTGGGGACCGGCACCCTCTACCATACAAAGCCTCATACGGCGCCATCTAAATGCTAGACTGGTAGCTGTTATTGTAGGAAAACTCTGCAAGTGGAAAGTATCGGTCCCATGAACCTCCAAAATCCATCACACAGGCACATAGCATATCCTCAAGAATCTGAATCGTGCGCTCGGACTGCCCGTCCGTCTGAGGGTGAAAGGTTGTACTTAACTCTACCCTGATGCCTAGATCCTGCTGAACGGCTCTCCAGAACCGTGAAGTGAAATGTGTATCTCTGTCTGAAATGATAGATACTGGAATACCGTGGAGGCGAACAATATACCTGATATAAATCTCTACCAACCTCTCGGAGAAGTATGTAGTCAACACCGGAATGAGATGGGCTGACTTGGTCAGCCGATCCACAATCACCCAAATAGCATCGAACTTCTTCAAAGTCCGAGGAACTCCAACCACGAAGTCCATGGTGATCCGCTCCCACTTCCACTCTGGAATCTCAACCTACTGAAGTAACACTCCCGATATCTGATGCGCATATTTGACTTGATTACAGTTGAGACACTTGGCCACAAACTCCACTATATCCTTTTTCATCCTTCTCCACCAATAGTGTTGTCTCATATCCTGGTACATCTTCGTTGTACCCAGATGAATGGAATACCGTGAGCTATAGGCCTCCTCAAGAATTAACTCCCGAAGCCCATCCACATTGGGCACACAAATCCGACCCTACATCCTCATCACACTGTCATCTCCTATAGTCACATCCCTGGCGTAACCTCGCTGAACCCTGTCCTGAAGAACCAGAAGGTGGGGATCATCATACTGGCACTCTCTAATGCGGTCATAAAGAGAAGACCCAGCCACCACACAAGCTAAAACCCGGCAAGGCTCTGAAAGATTCAACCTCACGAATTGAGTGGCTAAGGACTGAATATCTAAGGCTAAGGGCCTCTCAACTGTCGGAAGATATGCCAAACTCCCCAAACTCTTCGCCTGGCGACTCAAGGCGTCAGCCACCACATTGGACTTCCCCGAGTGGTATAATATAGTGATGTCATAGTCCTTTAGTAACTCCAACCATCTCCGCTGGCGCAAATTGAGGTCCTTCTGTTTGAATATGTGCTGCAAACTCTGGTGATCAGTGAAAATCTCACAGGAAACACCGTCTAAATAATGACGCCATATCTTCAGTGCGTGAACAATCGCTGCCAACTCGAGATCATGAACTGGATAGTTCTTCTCATGTACCTTCAATTGTCTGGATGCGTAGGAAATCACCCTACCGTCCTGCATCAACACCGCTCCGAGGCCAATCCTCGAAGCATCACAATAGACGGTATAAGACCCTGAACCCGTAGGCAATACCAACACTGGAGCTGAAGTTAGGGCTGTCTTAAGCTTCTGAAAGCTCTCCTCACACTCCTCAGTTCACCTGAACGAAGCACCCTTTTGAGTCAACCTGGTCATCGGTACTGTAATGGATGAAAATCCCTCCATAAAACGGCGATACTACCCAGCCAAACCAAGGAAACTGTGGATCTCCGTAGCTGATGACGGTCTAGGCTAACTCTGCATCGCCTCCACCTTCTTCGGATCTACCTTGATCCCATCCCAAGACACTATGTGGCCCAAGAATTCTATTGAATCAAGTCAGAACTCAAATTTAGAGAATTTTGCGTACAATCTCTTCTCCCTCAAAGTTTGAAGCACATTTTTCAAGTGTTGCTCATGATCTTCCCGTGATCGGGAGTACACCAGAATTTCATCAATAAACACAATGACAAAGGAATCAAGATAAGGTCGGAACACACTGTGCATCAAATGCATAAAAGTTGTCGGGGCATTGGTCAGCCCGAAAAACATAACAAGAAACTCATAGTGGCCATATCTGGTCCTGAAGGCAGTCTTCGGGATATTCGACTCCCGAATCTTCAACTGATGATAGCCAGAACGCAAGTCAATCTTGGAGAATACCCTGGAACCCTGTAGTTGGTCGAATAAATCATCAATGTGAGGCAAAGGATACATGTTCTTCACTGTGACCTTGTTCAACTGCCGATAATCAATACACATATGCATAGAACCATCCTTTTTATTCACAAATAATACTAGAGCGCCCCAAGGTGATACACTGGGTCTGATGAAACCCTTATCAAGCAACTCTCGTAACTGCTCCTTCAACTCCTTCAACTCAGGAGGAGCCATACAGTAAGGAGGGATAGAAATGGGTTGAGTGCCTGGCAACAAATCAATGCCAAAATCAATATCTCTGTCGGGCGGCATACCCGGAAGATCAGATAGGAATACATCAGGAAAGTCCCTCACTACTGGGACTGACTCAACTGGAGGGGTATCAATACTGACATCTCTCACATAGTCCAAGTACGCATCACACCCCTTCTCAACCATCCGCTGAGACTTAAGAAATGAAATAACCCTGCGCGGAGTATATTCTAAGGTACCTCTCCACTCAAATCTCGGCAAACCTGGCATAGCCAACATCACAGTCTTAGCGTGACAATCAAGAATAGCATAATGGGGCGACAATCAGTCCATGCCCAAGATAACATCAAAACCTACCATGCTGAGTAATAATAAATCAGCCCTGGTCTCAAAACCACTAAGAGAAATCAAACACGACCGATATACGCGGTCCAGAACTAGAGAGTCTCCCACAGGAGTAGATACATAAATATGGGAACTCAAAGAATCTCGAGATATCCCCAAATGTGGAGAAAAATAAGAGGACACATATGAATACGTAGATCCTGGATCAAATAACACTGATGCATCCCTATGGCAGATAGGGACAATACCTGTGATGACTGAGTTTGAAGAAACAGCCTCGGAACGGGCTGGAAGGGCATAGTTTATGGCCTGGCCTCCCCCTCTAGGGCGACCTCTACCTCCCCAGCCCCCACCTCGAGCTGACTGAGGAGATGGAGTGCAGCTGGGACTGGAAGAATAGCCGGAGGACCCGGCGGAGCACATGGAGGCTGATAAGACTGTGGAGGTGCACCCCTCCTGGACCTGGGGCAATCTCTAATCACGTGACTATTTTCACCACACTCAAAGAAACCCCTCGGAGGACGCTGTGGCTGAAACTGAATAGGAGCTGGCCTGCTGGGCTGGCCGGAAATAGCACCCGAACTAGAGGCACACTGGACACTGGCGGTTCATAATAGAACTCCTAAGGTCTAGGAGGAGCTGGAATACCGCTGGCTGCTGGAGGGGCTGAACGAACAGGGCGTCCCACAAAGCCCCTATTGTAACGTGCTCTTGGTGCACGAGCTCCTAAAAATGGCCAGTCTCTCGAGACCTCTTGGCCTCTCTCTCCTCTCTGTCCGGGGTGAACATGCTCTCTACTATCTTGTCAATACTCACTGCCTGCTGGTAAGTGATATCCATCTCCAACTCTCTGGACATACAGGTCTGAATACTAGGATGGAGTCCCTCAATGAAGCGGCGAACCCGCTCTCTGACTGTGGCAACCAAGGCTGGTGCATGCTGAGCTAACTCACTGAAACGGACTGCATACTCTGACACAGTCATAGTACCCTAGCGCAACTACTCGAACTTCGCGCGCCAAGCATCCCTTAGGCTCTGAGTGACATACTCTCGCAGAAACATCTCTAAAAACTGAGTCTAAGTGAGCGAGGCTACCTCGTCCGGACTACTCAGCTCATAGGCCCGCCACCACTGATATGCCGCTCCCCTCAGCTGGAAAGCAGTTAAAGAAACCCCATTGGTCTCCACAATGCCCATAGTGTGGACAATGCGATGACACTCTTCAAGAAATCCCAGAGCGTCATCTGAAGCTAGTCCGCTGAAAGTAGATGGGTGGTATTTCTTGTACCTCTCAAGTCTGAGCTGCTCGGCCTCAGAAGCAGCTACCCTAGCATCATGCTGAACTGGAGCCGTAGGGGGCATCGGAATATACTCCGAGGCCTGATCAACCTGGCTCCTCTGCTCAGGAGTGCGGGCTACGGGAGTCTGTGCCCCTCCCCCGGCCTGAGATATAGCGGGGGCTATTGGAAGTAGTCCAGCCTGAGCTAGAGAACTGAACATGCTCATGAACTGAGCTAAAGTCTCCTGTAAGGCTGGAGCAGCAACTGGGACCTGTTGTGCCGACTCTCCAGCTGGGGCTGCCATAGGCTCTTTGTCGCTGCTCTCGCCGGTGCTCGGGCTGCACCGCGTGGTTGTCCTCTACCCCAACCCTGGCCTCTGGCGGCTCTGGCAGAGGGCTCAAGTGCCTGGTCTTCAGTCCTCCCAGTATGGGTCCTCATCATATGTGGAAAAGAATAGAATGGAATTTTAGAATTATTGATGTCAATAACTCGCACGACAAGGAAATCAAAGAAATATGATAGTTCTTAACAGTTACATAGCCTCCCGAAAATAGATACGGAGGTCTCCGCACTGATCCGAGAGACTCTAATAAACCGGCTTGTGACTTGTGACTCCTATTAACCTAGAGGCTCTAATACCAACTTGTCCCGACCCGATTTACCCTCTGAAAGGAATCGTGATGACACCTAGTCTCTACGACTAGGTAAGCCTAATTGCGGAACAGATATTAAATAGAAGCAATGAAATAAAGACGGAAATAAGTGAATCTACAACTGAAACATCGCCACTTGGCGCGTAAAAATACAATTTCCCAAAAGCCCGGAATATCACTTTAGTCACAAGCTCTGTCTCAAAATAGCTCTATACAACGCGAGGGAATTTACCTGAAAAATCTATCTAAATCTGGAGTGGAAGGTGACTCGAAGAACTCTGCGGCCGCGGCAAAATTACCTTTCAGTCTCCTAGAAGTTGTTGCTCGGACCCCTAGCCACGAAACTGAGCGCTAGTACTTGGATCTGCACACGAAAAACATGTGCAGGAAAGGGCATGAGTACACCACAAATTGGTACCCAGTAAGTGTCAAGCCTAACCCAGTCGGGTAGTGACGAGGTTAGGTTAAGGCTCTACTGGATTTTTATAGTAAAAACAGTTTAAATTTGAACAAAGAGATATAATAAGCTAAGGCAAATCAGTAGAAACAATGAGCTAAAAGAAAATAATAACACGGAGCCCTCGGCTTAGCACAACATATATCACAGTAACAAGTATGCAATGCGGTACAGGGGAAAGCTCCCGGAATCTCGTCCGTAGTCCCAATTTAAATATGCAATGTAGCACAGGGGCAAAGCTCCCGAAATCTCATCCGTAGTCCCAATTTAAATATGCTATGCAGTACAGGGGAAAGCTCCTGGAATCTCGTCTGTAGTCCCAATTTAAATATGCAATGCAGTACATGGGGAAAGCTCCCGGATCTCGTCCGTAATCCCAATTTAAATATGCAATGCAGTACAAATATCGGATACAATTTTTATTTAAAACAGTTCAGGAAAATCACAGGCAAAAATATGGATAAGACTACATAAACATGGTACACATAGTAACAACTAGGGGAAGTTCAAGTAAAACAGGTAGACATGCTACTTCCTAATCTAAACTACATAGTCAATACATGAGACAGTGAAATAGGAATGAAATGATTTAAGTCATGGAGGGAAAAATGAAGTTTTAGCAACAATGGCCCGTGTACATACACGGCGCCCAAACAACATAAAACAATATTAAAATAGCCTAAAGGGAAGTCCTCAACACAGAGTTAGGCAAGCCACTTACCTCGACTGCGCTACTCAACTCAAAACCACGCTCTTTCCACGAGTATCCGACTCCGAATGGCCCAAATCTATTCAATTCGATTGCATAATGTATATATCACTTTAAGGAATCAAAATAGCTAATAAGTTCGAAGCTAATACGCGAAATTAGGAAAATTTTCCAAAAAGTCCCCCGAGCCCACGTCTCGCAATCGGGTAAAAATTATAAATTTCAGACACCCATTCACTCACGATTCTAACCACAAGAATTTCTCAAATCGGATGTCAAAAACTCGATCAAAACTCAAGAATTTGGCTTAGGAACCTTATCCAATTTTTTCCCCAATTTCTCCACCATAATTTCGAATTTAAAGGGGTAGATTAACGAGTATAATCATGGAAATTAGTCAAAACCGAGTAGGAATCACTTACCTAAATTGCCCAGGTGAAGATCTCCCCAAAAATCGCACTTTCCCGAGCTCCCAACTTCAAAATATGAAAAATGGTTCAAACCCTCGGTTTTGGGTATTTAATGTTCTGCCCAGTTATTCTTCAGTGCGATCGCGGACACCCAGTCGCGATCGCGGAGAGTAATCCACACATGCCACTCTTTTCCTCTACGCGAACGCAGGGTCCTGATCACGATCGCAGACCTCAACCAGCTAAACCTACGCGATCGCGGTTGACTTGACGCGACCGCGTAGAGTAACACCCAAATCCCTGTTTCCTAAGACTCCTCTACGCGAATGCACACACACCCATGCGAACACACAGGTCAAGGTTCCCCAACCTATGCGATCGCAAACCTTTTTACGCGATCATATATAACAAAAATCTGCCTGTCTCAACTTTACTCTACGCGATCGTGAATTCATCCACGCGATCGCAATGAACAAATGACTACTGCTGTAAAACTAGAAAACCCAGTGAACTCCCAAGGGCTAAAAAATGCCCGTTTGAGCATCCGAAATACACCCGAGGTCCCCGGGACCTCAACCGAACTTACCAACCAGTCTTAATACATCATTCAAACTTAGTCAAGCCTCCAAATCACATCAGATAACCTCAAAATCACCAAGTATACATGGATTCAAGCCTAAGAACTTATGAAATTTCCAAAATCTACAACCAATGCTGAAACACATCAAAACTAGTCCGAATGAACTCAAATTTTACACACAGGTCACAATTGACACATCGGACCTACAACCACTCTCGAAATTCCATTCCGAGCCCGATATCAAAATTTCACCTATCGGCCGAAATCGCAGAAATTCTAACTTTCCGCAATTCAAGCCTAAATCTACTACAGACCTCGAAAATACGTTTCGGACACGCTCCTAACTCCGAAATCACCCAACGGAGCTAACGGAGTTGACAAAATCCCATTCTGGACCCGTCTTCCCACAGTTCCAACTACAGTTCGATTTCTAAAGTTTAAACTCACATATAAGGACTATGTTCTGGACCCGAATTTCACCACTCAATGTTCCGAAAAGTCCCAAAAATAGAAATAGACATGGTTAAAACAGTTATTAGGGGATCGGAGTGCTAACTCTCAAAATGACCTACTGGGTCGTTACAAAAACAAATAAGATTGTCTTTTCCTGCTAATACTATTAAATTTGTTGCTTGCTTTGATTTAGTACATATGGACTTATGGGGTCCCTATATAATAGCTACATATGATGGCAACAAATATTTTTTGACTGTGGTTGATGACTATTACAGAATGTGTTGGGTGTTTTGCTTAAACAGAAATCTGATGTGTGTGTGATAATTCAGCAGTTCATTACCTTTGTTAAGACTCAATTTGATAAGGTTATTAGAGTGATCAGGACAGACAATGGAACAAAGCTTGTTAACTCTGTGTGCACTAGCTTGTTTCAAGAGTTAGGCATAATTCACCAAAAGACATGTGTCTATACTCCTCAACAAAATGGAGTTGCTGAAAGAAAGCATAGATACATACTAGAATTCACTAGAGTTATTAGGTTTCAAGCAGAGATTCCTCAAATTTTGGGGTCACAGTGTGTTAGCTGCAATATATCTCATAAATAGAATGCCTAGCACATTGATCAACAATCAATCACCCTATGAGAGGTTGTACAAAATAAGACCAACCTATAATCATATGAAGGTTCTAGGATGCCTATGATATGCAAAGATAGTTCAACAATATGCCAAATTAACGACAAGAACTAGACAAGCAATCCATATGGGATATGCAAAAACACAAAAAGGATATCTACTTTATGATCCCATTGACAGAATCTTCTTTGTCAATAGAGATGTGATCTTTAGAGAAGATGTATTCCCTTCAAAGTCAAACAAAAGTTCACACCACCTATATTCCAAAATTCTATTCCGGACACAATGTCATATGATTTATATAATACTTCTGAAGGTCAACTAAAAATGCCTGGAGTCAGAACATTTACTACTGAGTGTCTTACTCAGACATTAAACACTCAATCTGAAACAATTGAACCTCTAGAAGTACAGAGTAAAAATATGGATCAAATCAATTAGCTTCAAACAGAACCAGATGAGTCTCAACCTCTTATCAATGATCAGCACCTTTTCGAACCTATAGTAAATCAACACCAAGATGAAGATGCTAGAATAACTAAAGCTTTAGTGAATCAAAATCAACTGGCAGAAGGTGGAATTAGGAGGTCATGTAGAAAAAAAAGGCCACCTATGTGGATGAATGGCTTTGTTTCTCTGAACATTCATCATGAAATTCCTTATGCTATGTCTAAGTATATCACTTACAACAATGTCTCTCCTTCATATCAATCGTATATAGCAGTCTCCTCATTTACTACTGAACCTAAAAACTACTTTAAAGCTGTTAAAGATCCCAGGTGGGTGAATTCAATGAAGGTAGAAATTGAAGCCTTAGAAGGCAACCATACATGGGACATAATCTCATTACCCTAGGGCAAAATTTCTATAGGATGTCAGTGGATTTACAAGATCAAATACAAGACTTTAGAAAAAGTTGAAAGATTTAAGGCTAGGCTAGTGACAAAAGGGTATAGCCATAACGAGGGCATTGACTATCAAGAAACATTCTCACCAGTTGTAAAAATGAAAATTATTAGGACTGTTCTATCCATTGCAGCTGGTAACAATGGCATATACATCAAATGGATGTATACAATGCCATTCTTCAAGAGGATTTACATGATGAAATCTATATGCAATTTCCACAAGGATTTAAGAGTCATGGGGAGAAAAATCTAGTGTGCAAACTCATAAAATCCTTATATTGGCTAAAACAAGCTCCAAGGCAATGGAATGCAAACTAACAGAAGCTTTACTGAGTTTTCAATTCCAACAGAGTCGATACGATCACTCTATGTTTATTAAGAAGGTAACTGAAGGCACAATAATAGTTCTTATATATGTTGAAGACATGTCAATTACAAGTGACAATCTAAATCTAATTGAACACAAAAACTACCCTACAAACCTTTAAGATGAACGATTAAGGTAAGCTAAAATACTTCCTAGGTATTGAATTTGCAATATCCAAATAAAGGATCTTAATGCCTCAAAGGAAATACACACTAGTGTTTTAAAAGACGTTTTCGGGGCGAGCCCTGGGGCGAGGCATACAAAATGCCCCGAAGCGATGGTGTGGGGAGAAAGTCTCAAGAGGGGTACGTCCAGCAATTCGGGGCGTACCTCAGGCGTTTGAGGCGCGTTTTTGTAGTGAGGTGTAAGCCAGAAACTTTTTCAAATTAAAACAAAAATTGATGAATAAGTCCTTCATATAATACCCAAATTGTCAAAAGTCAACTTGTAATTACTCAAAAGTTTTAAAAAGGAACTGAAATATATTAAATTTAAAAGTCAATACCCTTTTTAATGATTGAAGCCCTAATTTATGGTGTTTTCTAATTCTTTCTCTTGTCCGCTAATCTTGTATTGGTAAAAAAGAGTCTCACACGTTAGCTGATTCTACAAAACTTAGTCGGATACGTGGATCAAGAGAAACGCGACAGCTGGACGTGATTCTATAAAGAGATACAGAACAAAGAGGCACGGATCAATAAACCATCGAGTCCATCAGCCACGGGAAAATCAACCTGATCAAGACAGGGAAAAGACACGGTCAGAATGAATCTGGACAAAGCTACGGGCAAATTCAAGGACCCACAATTGATTACTCGTACGTTATGTAACCGTACCCCAATTACCGTTATCCTTTGTAACGTCCCACTAATGTCATAATTAGTCATTAATGGGCAATCATATCAAGAGTTGTACGTCATATCAAGGAATCTCCTATATAAAGGACGGGAATACAACTTGTAAAAGATCATCTGATTTTCGAATACAATCTACTTTGCTTTTCTATATTTTTGCAATATTGTCTATTACTTGTTTCTCTTTATTTCCTTGATTATCAGTAACCCGTGTTCATCCTAGAAATAGCTTTGGTCAACGGATCTAATTCTTTGGTTAAACAAATTGGTTCTATTACCGGGAATCCGATAATCTTTGTGTGCTTTTCAAGCGATATCCTCTTAACTATGTCGAACTCCAACGACAACAGCCAGCAAAGGAATGAAACCCCAATTCCATCGCCTTCAGGAACCCCACGTGGTTCAAGGGAACAATCCCAAGAAAGATCCAATAACAATAATGATAATAATGATCAATTGGTGGAACAAGATCGAGTAAAGCAAATGCTTGCAGAGTATGTGAGCCAAGCTTTGCAAGAATTTGTGAGGGGATTACCGGCGGCGTTACCTGCACCACCGACACCACCCCCCAATATTACCATCACTATGGAAAATCCTTAATCTGGTTGGCGAACTCAGGAAGGGGAGATACTTCTAATGAATCTCTCAAAGCAAGACCAGGTATGACTAATAACTCTTAACTACAAAATTTACTGCTAACCATGCAGAAATAGATGAAGGAGCAAAACGATCGTATCGAACAAACTCCTGGAGTACCGCCTATTATCAAAGGCATTGATGTTGATAGGTATTCTCAACAACCTTGGAAGCCAAGTGCGGCACCCTTGTCTATACCCAAGAAGTTTAAAATGCCTGACGTTCCCAAATATGATGGAACAAATGACCCACGTGATCATGTGACTGCTTTCACTACTGGAGTAAAAGGCAACGACTTAACAAAATAAGAGATTGAATCAGTCCTTGTCAAAAAATTTGGGGAAACACTTACCAAAGGGGCCCTAACCTGGTATTCTCTTCTCCCTGAAAATTCTATTGACTCTTTTGCTGAGCTTGCAGATTCGTTTATAAAAGCACACTCTGGTGCACAAAAATTTGAGAAGAGAATGGAAGACATATTCAAAATAAAACAAGGAGACACGGAACTACTCCGTGAGTTTGTAGACAGGTTTCAACGAGAAAGAATGCAGTTACCCAGGGTGCCTGATAATTGGGCAGCCATGGCATTTGCAAGCAACCTAAACGATAAAAGCTCAGAAGCCACGAGACGACTTAAGGAAAGTCTAAGAGAATTCCCCGCTACAACATGGAACGATGTATATAACAGGTACAGTACTAAACTCAGAATAGAAGAAGATATCATTGCTCGTTCGAGAGATGAAGATCATTCCAGATCCAGACGTCCTGAATCAGATAGAAGATCAGGTAAAAATAGGTACGATCCTTACTTAGGACCCTCGGGACATGATATTCGTCCCAGGTTCGAAAATACTAGGTCAGACTATAGACCACCAAGAAGAGACATAGTCTCATCCTCGTCTAGATCCAGAAAAGATCAAGATGAACGACCTAGAGGTAATACCCGAATTGGGGATCATACCTTTAATGTAAGTACTACTGAACTTGTCTCAATATTGAGGAACATGGGAGACAAGGTTAAGTGGCCCAAAGAGATGCGATCAAATCCAAATAGAAGGAACCCAGATCACTGGTGTGAATTCCATAACGATCATGGGCACAAGACTGCGGATTGCAGATTTTTACAAGGTGAAGTAGAAATTTTACTGAAACAGGGCTATTTAACAGAATTGTTTAGTGATAAAGGTAAACAGACATTTATGAAGAACAGGCATGAGCCCCCAAAGTCTCCTTCTCCAAAACGAATCGTCAACGTGATACACGGAGGTGAAGAAGTAAACGGAGTGGTCTGCAAAACGACCACGAAGTTCACAATTACACATGGAAAACGGGTTCGTGAAAATCTGGAAGCGGACGATATAACCTTCGATGATGCAGATATCGGCTGATTAATGCTTCCTCACAATGATGCTCTGGTAATATCTTTACTTATTCATGACACTAACGTAAAAAGAGTGTTGATTGATCCAGCTAGTTCAGTCAATATCATTTTACTAAGAGTCGTGGAAGAAATGCTATTGGGGAATCAAGTAATTCCAAGGGTACGAGCCATATCAGGGTTTGATAACTCTACGGTTATAACAAAAGGAGAAATTGAGCTTAGCACTTATGCTGAGGGGGTGATTAAAAGAACAAGGTTCCAAGTCATAGATACTGACATGGCCTATAACGTAATCGTGGGAAGGCCATGGATCCACGACATGAAAGCAATAACCTCCACCTTGCATCAGGTAATTAAATTCCCCTCTGAATGGGGGATTCAGCAAATTAGAGATGATCAGCAAACCGCAAGAAATATAAACTTCGTGGTACACTACAACAAAAAAATAGAGGTGGAAGAATCACAAGATAGGGAATCTCCCAAGCGGGTAACATCGCCCAAACAAGCATGGAAGAAATTACTACCCAAATAGGTACAGAAGGTATTATTGCTGAAACAGGTACGAAAGAAAATACTTACGAGAAGGTGAATCAAGTTACCACGAAAGGTGCATTACACCACACGGATACAGATTCCAGACTAGACGTCATTCATGAATCGGAGGAAGACGAGCACATCAACAACTACGGAAGAGCTCGAAGTTGTTCCATCGTCTGAACAAAAGCCTGAACATAAAGTGTATATAGGCACGAGGCTGGGCCCCGGTCGAAGAGGTAAGTTAATTCATTATTTGAAGGCTAACGCAGACTGCTTTACGTGGTCCCACTCAGATATGACAGGTATCCTACTAGAAGTGATGACTCATAAACTAAATGAAGATCCATCCTTCGTACCTGTTAAGTAGAAGAAAAGAAAGCAAGGATCATTCAAGAACCAAGTGATTGACGAAGAGGTACAGAAACTCTTGAAGATTGGTTCGATACGAGAGGTAATGTACCCTAACTGGCTAGCTAACACTGTGGTAGTACCTAAAAAGAATGGCAATTGGAGAGTATGCGTAGATTATACTGACTTAAATAAAGCATGCCCCAAAGATTCATTCCCACTACCACATATAGATCAAATGATTGATGCCACCATAGGTCATGAATTGTTAAGCTTCCTAGACGCGTATTCTGGTTATAATCATATTAAAATGGATCCCTCAGACGAGGAAAAGACCTCCTTTATTACGAATAGGGGGACTTATTGTTATAAAGTCATGCCCTTTGGCTTGAAAAACGCTGGATCCACCTATCAAAGCTAGTGACCAAGATGTTACGGGAACATCTGGGAAAAATGATGGAAGTTTACATCGATGACATGCTGGTAAAATCAACACGGGCGGAAGACCACTTCCGGCACCTCTCTATTACCTTTGACATTTTACGCAGGTACAATATGAAGCTGAATCCAGAAAAATGCGCTTTTGGCGTAGAATCAGGTAAATTCTTAGGTTTCCTTGTATCAAACAGGGGAATAGAGGTAAATCCTGATCAAATTAAAGCTATAGAAGAAATACCTGATGTACTTATAAACAAAAAAGAAGTTCAAAGACTAACGGGAAGAATTGCAGCCTTAGGAAGATTTATTTCCAAATCTTCCGAGAAAAGTTTTAAATTCTTTGCAGTTCTCAAAAAGCAAAATCGGTTCGAATGGACTGAAGAATACCAACAGGCAAGTCTTATCTATCAAAACCTCTGTTGCTGTCAAAGCCAAAGGAGGGGGAGGGGTTGTACGTCTACCTTGCCGTCTCGGAAATTTCTGTAAGTGCAATATTGGTAAGGGAGAATAAAGGTAAACAATCTCCTATTTATTATGTAAGCAAGACATTACTAGATATTGACGCTAGATATCCACATCTAGAAAAATTAGCCTTAGCTTTAACAATGGCATCTAGAAAATTACGACCATATTTTAAATGTCACCTAATCACCGTTGTGACTTCATATCCTTTAAGAAATATTCTGCATAAATAAGAATTGTCAGGAAGATTAGCCAAGTGGGCCATAAAATTAAGTAAGCATGAAATAATCTATCAGCCTAGGACTGCAATTAAGTCTCAAATACTAGCTGATTTTGTTTCTGACTTTAGTAATAGCATTATCCCTGACGTAGAAAAAGAGTTACAACTTTTTAACGGTGCTAATCCGGGCCTATGGACCCTATTCATTGATGGCTCCTCAAATATAAAAGGTGCCGGCTTAGGCATAGTCTTAATATCACCCACGGGTGAAAAGACACGGCAAGCTATCAAGTGTTATCCTATAACTAACAATGAAGCAGAGTACGAAGTTGTTATTGCAGGGCTTGAACTCGCACGGGAACTCTCAATCGAGCAAATCGCGATCAACAGCGACTCCCAACTGGTAGTAAATCAAATGCAGGGAACTTACATCGCTCGAGAGACTCGAATGCAACAGTATCTTGAAAAAGCACGAGAGCTCGTGAGACAATTCAAAACATGGAAGGTAATGCAAATACCTAGAGAGGAAAATACAGAAGCAGATGCATTAGCTAACCTCGTAGCAGTCACGGAAGTAACAAACAAAGAAAATGCAATTTTCGTCCATCTATTCCACTCAGTGATCGACCAGGACGGGAATGAGGTAACTTTCAACAACTTAACCTGGGACTGGAGAAACGAAATTCTTAATTTTTTGCAGAATGGCACCGTACCTGAAGACAGGAAAGCAGCTCAAGCACTTCGCCGCAAAGCTGCAAGGTACTGCCTTATTCGCAACTCACTTTATCGCAAGATGTTCGGAGTACCCCTAGCTAAATGCCTCGGACCTAACCAAACGGAATTTGTGATGAAAGAAGTCCACGAAGGACACTGTGGAAATCACTCAGGGGCGAGATCCTTAGTGAAAACCCTAATCAGAGTTGGATACTATTGACCTAAGATGGAAGAAGAAGTTGAGAACTTCGTATCCAAATGCGACAGGTGCCAAAGGTTTGCCAATAACATGCATCGACCAGCGGAATTATTGCATCCAATAGTATCTCCATGGCCTTTCATGAAATGGGGTATGGACATAGTGGGACCTCTTCCCACAGCTAAAGGACAGGTACGATTTTTGCTCATGTTAACCGACTATTTTACAAAATAGGTAGAGGCAGAAGAGTTCAAACAAGTGCGATAAAAAGAAGTTAAAATATTCTTATGGCGAAACATAATATGTCGCTTTGGGATACCAAAGGAGATCGTGTGCGATAATGGCCCACAATTCATAGGCTCGCAAATCACAGAATTCTTCGAAAGCTGGCAAATCAAGCGGGTCACTTCAACGCCATACCACCCCGTGGCTAATGGTCAAGCTGAGTCAACGAATAAGGTCATCATCAACAATATAAAGAAGCGACTGGATAAAGCCAAAGGAAACTGGCCTGATGAGTTACCAGCAGTACTATGAGCATACAGAACAACTTCAAAAATAGCCACGGGAAAAACCCCGTTCGCACTTGTCTATGGCTCAGAAGCCTTAATACCTATGGAGATTGGCGAACCAAGCATAAGGTTCGCAACAGCCATGGAGGAAGCAAACGACGACGAATTGAGGACCAATCTGGACCTGCTCGAACCACAGAGAGAAGCAGCACTGATACGGATGGCAGCTCAAAAACAAATCATAGAGCGTTANAGACCCTACAAAATCCGAGGCATAGCTGGGAAGGGCGCCTATGAGTTGAAAGCTATGGACGGCAGAGTTCTACCAACAATCTGGAACGCCATCCACCTAAAGAAGTATTACTTCTAAGGAAAAGAAGTACCCCCGGTCAGATATCACACGTTCGATTTTATTTTGAACATTTAAAAATTTTACTAACTTTTTTAGATGATAGGCATAAAGCTAACCCATCACCAGATGATGATATTAGACATGCAAAGACGCGAGGAAATAACACAATTCCTGGTCTAGGGTTACACTATCTGATGGACGTTTTAAAGGGTTAAGCAGTCATCATCTAAAATACTATATACCTTCGAGTCCAGAATGTTTTTCCTTTTCAGGGAAAGGACCACAGGGAAGGAATAATCAAGTGCTCGAGATCTCATTCTTCAAAGCTCAAACACTTGGGGGACTATACAATATGGAAGGCTAAGACGAAGCAAAGAAGACTATCAGAAAGTGAAAAGCTCAAACCTAAAGACCCATCTACCCAACAAGACAAGTGATACGAGCAGAATCGAAAGAGATCAAAAGAGTCATCCAAATACAAAGCCTAATTCAAAAATGCAAAAAACCTTCGAACATGTTCAGGTTGAAAAGCAAAATATTAGTCACGGTAAAAGAAATGTACATCTTTATACTTATTCAAAACTGTTGTAACAAAAACAGTTACGAATGAAAGATCAAAATCCATGTATTTGTTCAGAAAAATGTTGTCAAATAAAATAGTTACGGATGAAAAAGCATTTTCCTCGTACTTATTATAAAACTGTTATCAATAAAAACAGTTGGGGGTAGAATCCCCAATCTTTATAAAAACTGTTACTAGTGAAAAACAGTTGTTCCCTTGTATTAATATCGAAAAACTGTTAGCTATGAAAAACAGTTACGAAATACAAGTGTATATCAAATCTGTTAAACAAAACAGTTGCAACATGAGTTTTAGACAATAATCAAACACATGTAAATTGTATTGGAAGTTCAAACAAAAAAAAAATTCCTTGGAAACATTCTTAAACATGTGTAAAATTCCTATCACTCTATTGCATTATCATGAAGTTGAGATTTCTTCTTCATGTCAATCATAAAGGGCCCTCTTTCATAAATGAAGCCTACTACAAAAAGGCTCACAAACATCGTACCTACTATGAAAAGGTACGAGTTATTACACCATCCTCATGCAAAAATTCAGAGGTAAAAACAAAAACCTCAAAAATTAAACATGCAAAAGACTTAAGAGTAAAGCAGAAACTCGAAGCAAAAAGTCTTAATTTGCATATATTCGAAAAAAAGCGGCTAAGTAAGACCTAACTACAAACTAGTACTTAGCCGCATATAGTTTATACATCGAAATGCCCCTAAGTTGTCAGTTGGGGACTTTTGAAAGATCCAAGTTTACCCCTGATGGAGCTGGGGGTAACCACCAATCAAATAAAAAAAAGGGTGAATTAGCACTTTAATCTTCTCGAGAAGGAGGATTGACTTTGTCACGACCCGATTTCGGGGTTGTGATGGCGCCTGTCGTGGAACCAGGCAAGCTGCCCCTTTGTTTCTAAGCTAAATTCAATTTCCAGTAAAAATACAATTTTAACGAAATAATTGAT
>ML352828.1:0-78962 GCA_005239505.1 Nicotiana paniculata
AAAATATTAATTGAGTTAACTATTATATATTAGTATTAAATTATAATTGATTCATAAAAAAAGGACAAAAGTAAAACAAATAAAGTAATTTTCTATTAAATATAAATTACACTGTACTCAAAAAATAAAAATAAAAAGGAGGGAAAAAGCTGAAAAGGAGTAGAAGATACAGAATAAAAATAGGAAGGAGGGAAAAGGCTGAAAACTGAAAAGGAGTAGAAAATTCTAATGGTGGGATTCGAACTTGCATCACTTGCAAAGAACAGAACTTAAATGGTCAATGCAACCACTTGTCCAATCACTTTCTTTATGTTAAGGGGGCACACTTAAAATATTTAAGGGGTCCCATATATATATATATACAGGATTTTTGCCGAGGCTAACGGGGTCCCGTGACCCCTCAATCCACAATGTAGGTCCGCCCCTACTTCTACCCGAATATTCAACCTCCACACCTCTTATCAAGGGTTATGTCATCGGTATGTTGAAGCTGCACCATGTACTGCCTAATCACCTCCCACAATACCTCTTCGGTCTACCTGTCCCTCTCGTCCTACCCTCCAGGGTAACCTCTCACATCTCCTCACTGGGGCAGTTGTGTGTCCCTTCTCTTTACATATCCCAACTATCTTAACCCCACTTTCCGCATTTTGTCATCCACGGAAGCCATTCTCATCTTGTTTCGAATAACTTTATTCCTGATCATATCCCTCCTGGTAATGTCCATCCATTCTCAAAATTCTCATTTCTATTACTTTCACCTTCTGGACATGGAATTTCTTGACTGCCCAATACTCTATCTTAGAGACTTAAAAATAAACAATAAGGGCTCATCCCCTTATCTTACTAACCTTCCCTCTGATTTCTTGTTTCAACTAAATATTCCATTTCAGGATAGTTACATGGGTTTGAATAAAAATGCATTTACTCCTAACTTTCTTCAATATCCAAACTTTACATAAATAAATATTAAATACTCAAATGGTTTGATCATTAATATTCATGAATACTTTAGTATTTGACTGGTAAAACATTTAAAAGATGGTTTTCGCTCACAAAATTTTGAACCTTTTACCAAATAATGTTAATATCAAATATCCGTGTGTGACTTCAACCAAATATTATTCAAACTCCTGTAATTAAAAAAATCTCTAGTTTGTAAAAAGCTCTTGAAGTTTTACAAAAATAAGTGATAACGTTAATTAAAAGTTTCTTCTTTCACTTCCATATGAAAAAACAACTCTTCTTTCACTTCACGTACAAATCATTAATAAAACAATTAGGGTAGTTTGGTTTGATTACGGCTTATGTCAGGATAAGTTATGCTGAGATTTTGTTATTTTGGGATTATTTTTTATTTACTATTTGGTATGTTATATTAAAAATGACAATTGCATAATTTCTAAGAAGAGTCTATAAGTTATCCCGGCACTAATTACCCCACCCTCTACAAGGTATAAGTTATCCCGGTACTAATTTTAATCCCGGAATAACTTATGCCAGGTTTGCTAACCAAACAAAGTATTAAGATGGTATTAAATTTTTATACTAGCACTATACCTTCTTATACCTCATATCAAACAACCCCTTGCTCCATTATCCAGCACATTCGTGATTTTCCCCATAAAATTTTTCTCTAAATAAACTTTTCCAAAGTTAAAAATTGTTATTACTGTTAAGAAACTTAACTCAAAGTAACAATATAATACAAAGAAAAACAAAAAATATAGAGAAAGGGGGGAGATATTCTTATTTCTTTCATGTATTTAAGTGTCCACAAGTGATGCCCAAACTCTCTATTTATAGGATGACATTGAGGTAATACAAAGGGTTGTTATGAACATGATATTAACTATTGAGAACATAGGAAAGATCATGGGGAGGTTAGGGACGTGTGAGAGTTACAATTATAATTATGAGAAGTAGCGAGGATTATCTACATAACGAACAAGAGTGACGGGAGTTATATTTGATTAGTGAACATCCATATAATATGTATTTCATAACAATTACATTATTTTTATTTCCAAGTTACAAATGATAACGATAGCCGAAGCTGTGCCTCTCTCTTTCAGCTCCAAGATGGTATATATCAACTTTCAACTCAAAATTTCACCAAAAACTCCAACTAGGGTTTAAGGTTTTAACCTTTGTTTAGTTACAATCTCCCACATTTTCTCCGCTATACCCAACAATGGCTACTCTCAGGTATTTACTCTCCAAATCATCAACGTCCCTAAAACTCGCCAATCCTCGTCCTTTTCACAACTTCCACCCCATTTCCCATTTCCTGAGAACTCTCCACTCGTTCGTTTCCAGAGAGTTCCATTTCTGTTCACCTAGTTCTAGAAGTTTCTCCACTTCTCCTGAATACCTTCCTCAAGACTCTGATTCTTCCTTTGCTGCCGCTTTGAATTTTGACAGTCGCGTTCCCGCCACTGTTATTACTGGTTTTCTTGGTTCTGGAAAGGTTAGAGGAATCAAACATTTTTTTTTATTATATAAATTTGATTACAAATTCTCACATTTTTGTAATTATTTTTATCTGTAATAACTTAAGTTATTGAATATTAAAACGAAACAGGAGATTTATGAAGCTATCTTAAGAGTGTGGATTCATATAGCTGAGCTCATCTAGCTTGGGATCAAACATAGTTGTTGTTGATAGAACGTTACGAAACATTAGAATGAAACATATCAAAATATTTGTGCTTTATATTACTATAGTTGTTTTCGTATCATGAAAATTATGTCCACTGCAAAGTTTGAACTAAATGATTGATTTTGTTAATATCAAGCCCTGTTTCCTTTTTTTTTTTGGGTTTTAATTTATATGAACCAGGAATATAGTGCTTCTCTATGTTGAGTTGAAATATCTGAATTAATTTGCACATATAAGTCGTTGGGATTTTATGCTTATAAGAATCTCATGCCTTTGTTTCATGGATGCTCTGGCAGACCACTTTGTTGAATCATATACTGACATCTCAGCATGGGAAGCGGATTGCTGTGATCGAAAATGAGGTATTATGGAGTTTTCTTGTCTTCTCCAGCTATTGTTGTTAACTTCTATATCCTAAGATGTTTTTCAAGTGGATGCCCTTTGACTTCCCATTTTGCATTTGATTGTGTGGTTTACATCTATTGAGTTAGATATAACTATGTTGCCCAACTTAGTCCCTTCTTAAAAAAGTAAAAAATAAACCAAACCTTCATGAGTCGGCTCACCCAAATTCGCAGCTTAGCTCACAATTTCTACAAGCACCTGTCTTAGAATGACGAACTAGCTTGATTGTTTAAGTCATTAACTTTCATTTTTATGCTGTAAAACAAAATACTATTATCAAACTTAGTAACCATTTGAGCAAAGTAACAAGGATGTGAATCTACCACTAGAGCTTGTTATTTGATGTGGTTATTACCTATTGTGGCAACCTAAGTTTGCCTATCTTTCTTCTGTCCTGTAGTTAAGAAAATAATAACTACGAACATAATAACTGTAGGAAATTTTTTGCAGAACAATTAGCCAGTTTTCGCATTGTTTTGCAAATTACAGTGGTTCATTTTATAATTTGAGTTTGCTTTCGCATAGTTATTTCCTGATTTAATTTTATTAACTAAGATTAGGTACTGATGCACCAATCAGTTTCTGCCATTCTAAAATGATATGCGTCATTGTTTGTTATTTTGCGTAGATAATGTGTATTGCACATGCACTTTGCATGCTTATCATCATCCAATATCAAGTTCTTGAATTGCCTTTCACAAAGTATGATATGGCTAGTAAAATTTGGACTATCTACATTTACTTAGATTTTTATATGACTAAATCCGATTGCAGTTTGGTGAGGTGGACATTGATGGCTCATTGGTTGCTAGTCATTCTTCATCTAATGAGGACATTGTCATGGTTAATAATGGTTGTCTATGTTGTACTGTACGTGGTGACCTTGTTAAAATGCTTTTGGAGCTCGTTAAGAAGAGGAGAGACAAGTTTGATCACATAGTTATAGAGACAACAGGTATGTGAAACTATTTAATAAATGTAACTAACTGTTGTTGTCAAACGTACTCACTTGCGGTGAAACTCGATTTTGTTAGTAAGACCTCGAGAACATCTGATTATGAAGTACTTATCAAAAAGAAAAAAAATCTGATTATGTAGTTTGGCACTTGCAAATCACTTAAATACTTCAATGGATAACTTTGCCTGATATATGCAGGTCATGTTATGAGCAATAGCTAATGTTCTTCTATAAAGTATGTGAAAACATTTAGCAGAGGGGTTTCTTGTCTCTTTTGTTGATGGGATGGATTAAATTTATTTGCCTTAGAACACATCCACATAATAGATTTGCATTAATCCAGACTGCAGTTTGATAAGAATATCTCCCTCCTCCTTTAAGTGATGTTGATGCAGTGATACGAACAACAAAAAATGGGGAATTTATGCATGTGTCATTTTTTTATGTTTTGGTAATTATCTTTCGTGATGTTGATTCAACTAAAATTCCGACGCTTAGGAGCATGTAACTTCATTTAATTTGCCAATGACTACTGCATTTTTGTTTATTTCTGTTATCCCTCCGGTCCTTTCACTCTCTTGCATGAAGCCTTAGTCGTTTAGGTCTGTTATGACCTCCCGGGTAACTTAATTGCGCTGTACATGGTCCGAGAAAGTTAATGTCCACTGGCATTGCTGACAGAAAAGTTTTTTTCAATTTTGCTGAATGTTGCTTATATTTTTGCAATGGAGTATCCTTTGTAGACCCCCTTCTTCAGGGGGTGAAACAGGGCAAAGAAAAAAAGAAAACCATGAAACGTGGGGTTCCCTAGTTTAACCCATTATGAGGCCCCTGTAGAATGCTGGCTAGATACTCAATATGCTTCTTGGTCTGAGTAAATCCCTGTAGCATCTTGTTCTTCAGAAATTGAAATTTGGAACCCATGGTTTAGTGAGTGTTTGTCATCTTCCTAACCGTTCCTCTGAGTTGCTACTTGTTTTGCAGGTCTTGCAAAGCCTGGTCCAGTTATTGAAACATTTTGTTCTGATGAGTTGGTTGCAAGACATGTCAAACTTGACGGAGTCGTTACACTGGTTGACTGCAAGCATGCCTTGCAGCATTTAAATGAGGTAAAACCCAGATTTGTGGTGAATGAGGCTGTTGAACAAGTGGCTTATGCAGATCGTATTATCTTGAACAAGGTAAGGCAGCTCTTTGCAATTTGTTGCTCGCCTTTCCTACCCCGCAGTAGGTTCAAGCAATCTTGGGAAGCCTATACTTCAATTTATAGCCTGCAGTAGGTTCAAGCAATCTTGGGAAGCCTATAATTCAGTTTATGATCTTCTGATTATGTTGACAGATAGACTTGGTTGCTGAAGCTGAGCTCGAATTGTTGACAAAGAAAATCAAGGTAAGAGTCTCTTCTTTTTAAAGGTTATTTGTCTATCTTCAGGTATTGCGGTGCTGGGAGTTTCTCGAATATAATATAAAAACACGACATGCACTGAGGGTGTTGCAATATGAGATGTATATGAATCATTCAGTGGGATTAAGCTTGGACATCCCCTCTTATGCTTAATGTGAAAGAAGATAAAATTTATTTTCGAGGTTCTTCTCGCTACTTTCTTACTGTGTTACCTTAATTTCTTCCATAATGCTTGTCCCAGTATGACTTGGTAGTGCATTTTGAGCTGTTACAACCTTGAACTCCATCTGTTTTTCTTATTTCTGTTGCATCTGTTCCGTGTATCTAATAGCTTTGACAATTAGGTAAATCTGTATTGCCATTTTCTGATGGATAAATGTCTGCATTTAGTTATGCTCTTCTCCTGTTTGATTATGACTCCTCTCTTACATACAAAGTGTTGATTGCTATGACTTTCCAGCATATCAATGGGATGGCACAAATAAAGAGAGCAAAATATGGGGTGGTTGATATGGACTTTGTTCTGGGAGTTGGTGGTTATGATCTTGACAGGTGATTCTCTTAAAGAACTTGCTTCTTAGAATGTTTCCTATTCCATGTGTCGGAATGGAATCTGGAGTTATTTTTACAGATATTTTAAGAGCGTCTTGTTTTTGCAGAGTTGATTCTGAAGTTCAATCAGAGGGCTCACACTGTGGGCACCATCATGAAGATGGGCATGGTAGTGATTACTGTAACTTTTTTGGAACTTTTCTTCTTTGTTCTCATGTTCTTTCTAATGTTTTCCTGTCTTCCCTTTTTTAAGATAAAAAATTATGTACATATTAGTGTTTGATGTGTTAGATTCCGTGTTATTATTGATATGACTTCTCATCTTATCAGTAGATAGACAGGGTGCTCCTACCAGTTTCTTCTTCTTTCTTTTTTCTTCTTCTTCTTCTTAAGTAGCACTAATAGAGAGCCTCATTGGTTACAGGACATCACAAAGGCCACCATCATGATCATGTACATGATTCTGCTGTATCCAGTGTTAGTATTGTATCTGAGGGAACCTTAGATTTAGATGAGGTATATGCTTTTTTCTAGCTGACCTTTTGTTTTTTCAAATTTTTATCCTGATTATTGTTGAGTTGCCAAGTTTGCATGTCACTGGATGCGTAAAAGTCTTGCTGCTCTGCTCATATGTAGCTGCTCAGTGTGTTTTCTACCCTGATATGCTTAATGATCAACTGAAAAAAAGAAAAGAAAAGAAGATAAATAGAAAACTATTATTGAAATTCTTCTTGGACATTTTTTTGTCCAAAATAAACTCATTGTGGATGAACAACCTTTTTGTGGGGTAATTGGTCCAGGTTGATGATTGGCTTGAAAGACTCATTGAAGAGAAAGGGGATGACCTGTACAGGATGAAAGGGGTTTTATCTGTGAGTGATTCTGAAGAGCGCTATGTTTTCCAGGTTCTCATTAATTTCTTCACCGTAGTTGTGTTCCATCTTGACAATTTGTTATTCTTGATACTGTTTCTTTTTTTTTTTTTTTTTTTTTTTTTTTTTTTTTTTTTTGCTTTTCTTTAAATTTTTCAAAGGGGGTACATTCGATTTTAGATGGATGCCCAGGCAAGACATGGGAACCAAATGAGAAGAGAATAAACAAGTTAGTATTCATAGGCAAAAACCTAGACGAAACAGCATTAAGAAAAGGTTTCAAAGGCTGCTTAGCATGAGGAATGGGCGTATGTTGTCCACCGGCAAGCTGTGGTTAAGCTCGAGCATAATTTGCATATACTGAGAGTTCAATTCTGTGATCTAGGATATGATCTCATGGGGCACTGTCCTCTTGTATCTTGGTTCTCTCTTTCTCGATTCTTTTGATGGCCCCCTTTTCCCCTCTCCCCCTTTGGGGACTTGTCTCATGAAAAAAAAAAAAAGAATTGTGATGAATGATGTATTGTCTCATTTGAAATGTACATTCAAATTAGGGAAAATACATAAAATGTAAGATGTACCTCGTACTTGTCCCGAAAAATCAGCTTCACACTAACGTTACGGACGTCCAAGTACCACCCTATCCTTGTTCAAAGTGAAATTAATACCTCCTTCAAAGATGAGGTGGCAGATAAGTTAATTTCACCTTACTCAAAACGTGTGGGAGGAAATTAATTTTACAGATGCTCATTTTCCATTGCTTGTTACATTTAATTACACTTAATTAGTTGTATTTAGTGTAATACTAACCCTTTTTATTTTTATTTTCCTTGTTCTTTTTCATTTTCCCGTTTTCTTTTCTTCTCTTTCCTCTTTCCTTTTCTTCTTTCTCTTTCCGCCATTGTCACAAGAGAGCAGCATACAATCATAATCGTAACAGAACAAAAATTAAAGATTGATGGCTCTTTCTCCACCTATTTTATCACCTCCTCCACCCTCCAATTGTTCTTCACAGCTTGGCTGGAGCAAACAATCAAGGTGGAAACGAGAACCCAGCACCTTGTTGGATCTTTCTTAGCTTCCTCTTGCTCTGCAATTGTGTTCAGAGGCAGAGCTAGAATTTGAAGTGTGTGGGGTTCTAAATTTTAAAATAAGACTATGATCTAAAACTAATATACGATATAACAAACTGACTAAAGAATGAGTATCGATATCTAATATATATTTAAAAAGTAATGAAAGACACACAATATATGAATATAAACATTATCATTTTAATTTCACTCGACGACTTGTCATGTTTTGAAAACGATCAATGATCGCATCATTAGGTACACATTCAAATACTTCATCCTTTATATAATAAACTAACCAACCAAAGAAGTGATCGCATCATCGATACTTATTCTTTAGTCAGCTTGTTATGGTATATTAATTTTAGTGTCATAATCTTCTTTTAAAATTTAGAACTTACACACTTTAAATCTTAGCTCCTCCTCTTGTTGAAGATCAAAACCTCCACATCAATATTCATTCAAAGAAGAAGAAAAATGAAGAGATGAGGAAGAAGAAAGCAGACATTTCGGAGTCTCCAAGGAAAGCTTAAGCTATGTCTGAGAAGTCTTTATCTTCAATTTGGGATAGGTGTCGCAATCACGACAAGTCTATCATAAAATCCTTCTCTAAATCTGGGACGTTCATTTATTAAGTGGAAGGCAGATCCTAGCCATTCATTTGATAAATCTATTTTCAGATTAGAATAGGACAAGTTGACACATAGATTTAGCACATGGGTATATAGCATTGTAAAGGAATATTTTCTGGTAGTTAGTTATAGTACTAGCCAATAGGAAATGGTACAAGTGTATAGGAATATTTATTTACATTCTTTTGTATCTATAGAGAGATTTGTATATAACAAAGTTGAGATCAATGAAAAAAAACACAGAAAATTTTCACAAGTCTCGGATTCTTTTCTTTCATGGTATCAGAGCTCATTTAAGCTCGATCCTTTCACTGATCATCCTTTCACTGATCATCCATATCTTCTATCTGTCCTTTCCTTTACAAAGTTATGATTTTCAATCATGTCTGGAACTCAAGAAGCAACCATCATCTCGACCTCTGGTTCCACAAGTGGTGGAATCAACAATGACCCAAACCATCCTTTTCACTTGCACTCTTCTGATACTCCAGGAATGGGGCTTGTTAGCTCACCATTTGATGGAAGGGAATTCCCAGGATGGAAGAGATCTGTCCTCATTGTTACCTCGGCCAAAAACAAGCTTGGGTTCATCAATGGATCCAATGCTAAACCAGTCTTGAATGACAAAGATTAACCCCTATGGAGTAGGTGCAATGACATGGTGACCTCTTGGTTACTCAACTCTCTGACAAAAGAGATAGGTGACAGTGTCATCTATTCAAGGACTGCTAAGGACTTTTGGAACAGCCTCGAACACAGGTTTGGGCAGTCTAATCGAGCAAAGTTATACCACCTGCAGAAGGAAATTTCAAAAACATCTCAAGGAAACAACAGCATATCAGGTTACTTCACTTCTCTCAAAAGACTGTGGGATGAGTTAGACTCGCTCAATTCACAATTAGGTTGCACCTGTGATTGCAACTGTGAGGGTAAGAACAAGATGTCTAAATTCATGGAAGACCAAAGAGTGACCCAATTTCTAATGGGTCTAAATGATTCCTACGCACAAGCAAGAGGAAACATTCTAATGCTCAGCCCTATGCCAGGAATGGATCAGTCCTACTCTCTTTTGCTACAAGATGAAAGCCAGAGGGAAATCTATATCAGTCCACAACATGCTGGTGATGGTACGTCCTTCATGGTAGGGTCACAAAACAAGTTCTCACAGAAAGGTAATTCAATCCAGAAGGGATGGGTCTCTCAACAGAAATCAGGAAACACTCAGTATAAGTCTAAAGGAAGGAAGTCTAAGTATAATCCTAATGTTACTTGTGGCCACTGCTCAAAGATAGGACATACAAGGGCTAATTTCTATAGAATTATAGGCTTCCCTGATGATTTTCAATTCACCAAGACTGGAAACTTTCAAGCAACAACAATCAAGACAAATGCAGCACTCACAGATCAACAGGGTGATGGAAAGAGTTGTATGGACAATGAAGGAAGTCAAAACAATCAGGCACAATTTTTTAGCAAGGAACAGGTCTCTGAATTGGTGAACATAATCAGACAGGTGCAAGTTGGAAGTACACGGAATACAGGTTCAGAAATTAGTGCCAATGCTGTTGCTGGTACTATTCTCAAATATTCAGGAACTTGGCTTGTTGTTTCAAATATTCAGCATAAAAACCTGGATAATTGATTCAGGTGCTTCAGAATATATGTGTTTTAACTCCAAATCCGTTCTAAGTTTATCACCTTTACCTACACCTTTACATATAAATTTGCCTAATTCTTTTCAGCTGGTTGTCACACACATAGGGCAGGTTTGCATTCAACCTGACATGATTCTAGAAAGAGTCTTTTATGCTCCATCTTTTAAGTATAACTTGCTATCTGTTCATAAGTTAAATTCTAGTGAATGTCTATTGTAGGTCACTTTAATGAGGAAGGGACAAGTTTTTGGTGAAGTACGAGATGGATTGTATCTATTCCAGCCTAGTTCTCCAGAGTCTAGAATTCTATTTCATCAAGATGTAAATTCCATTCCAAAAGGAAGTGATTCCAGTCTAGTGTCTAGTAGTGTTTCCTGTTCTCATCAAGTTTTAGCAAATGTTGTTTCTAATGTAATTCAATGGCATGTAAGGTTGGGGCATTTGCTTTTTTCAGTAATAAAGAAACTCAGTTTTGTTCATTTTCCCTCAAATTTTAACATTGTGTGTGACATTTGTGCTAAGGCAAGGCAAACTAGACTTCTTTTTCCCATCAGCAAAATCAAAACTACATCTCCTTTTGATCTTATTCATATAGATACTTGGGGTCCTTTTAGGACTACCACATACAATGGATACAACTATTTTCTAACCATAGTTGATGATTTTACTAGAGCAACCTGGACTTTCCTATTAAGTACCAAAAGTAATGTTTTTCAATTTTGAAATCCTTTCTTTCTATGGTTGAGAGACAGTTTAACAAGAAGATAAAAAGGGTAAGATCAGACAATGCTTGGGAGTTAGGGAAAGGAACACAGGAATCCAGATTCTTTCAAGAACAAGGGATCCTTCATGAGACTTCTTGTGTAGCTACACCTAAAAAAAATGGTATAGTGGAAAGGAAACATATACATCTTCTAGAAATTTCTAGGGGTCTATTTTTCCAATCCAAGATTCCTATTCAATATTGGGGGGAATGTATACTAACTGCTACATTTTTTATTAACAGGTTTCCTTCAAAGGTGTTGAAAGGGAAAACACCATATGAATTTCTATTTGGGAAAGAACCTAGCTATGAGATTCTAAGGTGTTTTGGATGTCTATGCTATGTGTCAACTTTATCTCACAATAGAGGAAAATTTGAACCTAGGGCAAAACCTTGTGTGTTCCTAGGATATGCACAGAGTCAAAAGGGATACAAGGTACTAGACACAAATACAAAGAAGGTATTTGTGTCTAGGGACATCAGATTTCATGAAAATGTCTTTCCCTTCTTTTCATTTCATTCAACCAGCCATTCTCCACCCTGTTCCAATTCTAATAGCCAAATTTATGAACCAGATACAGCAACCAGCCACAATCCTCTTTCAGATTCTAGTCATGAAAATCCTTTGCATGAGCCAGAATCTCTCACTCTATCAGATTCTCCCTCAAGCACCCCTTCAAGTGCACCTAGATCACCCATTTCTTCAACACCTCTTCATACTACTAGAACTACTCCTTACCCTCTGTTGTTCAGCATCATTCACCTCACTCTCCAATTCACTCTCAACTTGGAACAATTCTAGATGAGTCTTATTCTCCTTACCATTCACCAGTTCACACAACATCTAGATAGATTATTCCCACACCCCCACCAAACATTAGAAAATCTGATAGGATCTCTCAGAAACCTGGATTCTTGAAGGACTATGTGTGCAATGCTATTATTTTTACTAACCTCACAAATTCATCCTTCACTCAACCTGCCATTCCTAATCTTTTATCCTTTGGAACCCTATCTCCCTCAAATAAAAACCTAGTTCATTCACTCTCTACTGTTTCTGAACCTAACAGTTATGCACAGGCCTCCAACCATCCAGGATGGAAAGCTGCCATGGATGCAGAAATCTCAGCCCTACAACTGAATCACACCTGGGATGTGGTAGAGCTACCACCAGGATAGAAGGCTTTAACCTGTAAGTGGGTATACAAGGTAAAACATCATTCTGATGGAACTGTTGAGAGACTGAAGGCTAGGCTAGTGGTAAGAGGAGATATTCAAAGAGAAGGGATTGATAATTTTGAAACCTTTTCACCAGTGGTGAAGATGACCACCATTAGGTGCCTTTTGACTGTAGCTGTGAAGAAAGGCTGGGAGGTGTCACAACTTGATGTGAACAATGCCTTTCTACACGAGGAATTACAAGAGGAAGTCTACATGAAATTTCCAGCTGGAATGATTCCACCTAAATCTAATCATGTATGTCTCTTGAAGAAGTCCCTCTATGGGTTGAAGCAGGCATCCAGACAATGGTATGCCAGACTTGCAGGAGCTTTAAACTTAAAAGGGTATTTTAGTTCTCTTAATGACTATTCTCTCTTTTACAAGCAAAATGGTGTTCTTGTTTCTATCCTAGCAGTATATGTCGATGATATCCTACTGACTGGAGATGATGAAAATGAAATTGCATACATCACTGATTTTCTCAATTCAGAATTCAAAGTGAAACACTTAGGGGACATTCATTACTTTCTAGGCATGGAGATACTCAGAGAAAAACAGGGATTCATCATCAATCAAAGAAAATTTACCTTAGAATTATTGCAAGAATTCAACTGTGCAGGTGGGAAGATCTCTTCACCTCTTGATCCTTCTATCAAACTCTAGGCAGATTTGGGGGAACCAATGGACGACCCAAGTATCTATCGGCATCTAGTTGGTAAACTCAATTATTTAACCAATACTAGACCCGACCTCTCATTTGTTGTGCTCTCCCTAAGCCAGTACATGCAACGACCCTGCTCCACTCACTACTCTGCTGCCGAACGAGTATTGAGATACCTTTGCACTGATCCCTCCCAAGGAATCCTCTTATCTTCAGCACCTTCCTTTGATTTGCTAGCTTTTTGTGATGCTAACTGGGCAGCCTGTCGTGACTTTAGGAGATCCGTCTGTCGGTTTTTCTATTTCCTGGAAGTCTAAAAAATAGGCCTCCATTTCTTTATCATCTGCAGAGGCTGAATATCGCTCCATGCGTCGTGTTACCGCATAAATTACTTGGCTTGTTAGGCTTTTGGGAGATCTTACCATACAGCCCACTTTGCCGGTTCCTATACACTCCGATAGCCAGGCGGCGATTCACATAGCTCGAAACTCTGTATTTCACGAACGGACAAAGCATGTGGATCTTGATTTCCACTTTGTCCGTCAACAATTTTTCTGGTTTAATTTCTCTCTCTTTTGTTCCATCGGAATCCCAACTCGCTGATTTGTTCACCAAACCCTTATCTGGGGGTTTTCATCGCAATATTTTGAGCAAGCTGGGGGTCCATTCTCTCCCCTCCATCTTGAGGGGGGATGTTGACGATCAAAACCCCCACATCAATATTCATTCAAAGAAGAAGAAAAACGAAGAGATGAGGCAGAAGAAAGCAGACATTTCGGAGTCTCCAGGGAAAGCTTAAGCTTATGTCTGAGAAGTCTTTTATCTTCAATTTGGGACAGGTGTCGCAATCACGGCAAGTCTATCATAAAATCCTACTCTAAATCTGGGACGTTCATTTATTAAGTGGAAGGCAGATCCTAGCCATTCATTTGATAAATCTATTTTCAGATTAGAATATGACAAGTTGACACATAGATTTAGCACATGGGTATATAGCATTGTAAAGAATATTGTAAAAGAATATTTTCTGGTAGTTAGTTATAGTACTAGCCAATAGAAAATGGTACAAGTGTATAGGAATATTTATTTACATTCTTTTGTATCTATAGATAGATTTGTATATAACAAAGTTGAGATCAATGAAAAAAACACAGAAAAGTTTCACAAATCTCGAATTCTTTTCTTTCAGATCAACATAATACCTTTGGTTCAACTCGATTATGTCACAAAAATGTCATCTTACCAGGAATTGACTTTATAGCATAGATAAACATCGATGCCACTGATCTTATCAATGTTGTAAAAAGAAAAAGAGGTATTAGTAGCGAAAAAGGAAATGGGAAGATGAAGGACCTAAAGGTCATAAAGCATTATAGCTGGCCCATTGCTGTCAAGAATATGCTGACAAGACATTTCTTGTAGTTGTCTTGTGTTCTTTTATTTTTTTTCTCGCAAGAATATTCTGCTGTCGTCCTTCTACTTCTGTCGGGGTTCCCTTAGGGGTAGATATTGGTCGGTTTGGTTCCGTTATGAATATTATCGATTTAACACATCGGTTATCGGCATATAAATATGATAAATTGATAACCGGATCGATAAGATATCGGTTGTCGATTAATCGATTATCGACCATTATCCGTTCGATTATCGGTTTATTCGATAAGATAACTCAATCTAGAAGTAAGAAGCATAATATATAACGCACTTGAATTGAACTTTAGTTATTGAATTTGGCAACAACAAAGGAATATGTCCACTGTCCAAGTATCAAAAGATGTCAGCAAACAACCAAATACTTTAATTCTAATTAAATGAATTAAATATAGAACTTCGAAGACCAACACACAAGAATTTTCTCATAATTCTAGTTCTTATCTCGAATTAAATCCAAAACGACCTCAAACAATAAGTTAGGAAATCTAAAAACAGTGACCCAAAAAATAATGAGGAAAATGAGAATTGTAAAGCGACGAAGAGAATCATAAACTTACCCGAAATTGACGAAGGAACGAAACTTTTTCTTAAGAAAGAAGTAATTAAATTTCAAATTTTAGAAAACAAAACTTACGCTAAGATTTTATGAATGTGGCTGTACTTTGAATTTTGAAGAAGAACTGATGAAGAATTGAATCAATTTATGACTGAACTCTGAAGAGTGAACCATGAAACTTGATATCTTGAATGGAAAATTGGGAGAAAAGAGAGAATGAAGCCCTAAATGTATTTATATACTTAACGGTAAAATTATAAATTTATTAAATCTTATTGGGTTATCGGTTAACCTGTTAAGAAAATTATCAAACCGAGACCAGAACCGATAATTCAATAGTAAAAAAATACTAAACCGCTAATCCAATAACCCAATAAAATTTTGTCGATTCGGGCTATCGGTTATACCCGATATATGACGAACCCTACCCTTACTTCTCTTTTTGCTGTCTTGGTAATTCTTATGAAAAGTCCTGCTTTTGGTCTGGTTTCTAGCCTCTTCATTTTTTGTTTTTCCGTAATAAGGTAGAGATTCTTTCTGGAGTAGGATAAAGAGAACGTCGTGTTGACACTCTTTAACTTATTTTGTTTTGAATTTTTACTCTCTACAGTATTAGCTACTCATTGTTCTTGAAAATACTATTATTTTTACTTTTAAAAAAGTGACATTCAATTTGGGACAAGACAATATTATTTTTGAATCATGATCACACATTGCTCGCATTCTTTGCCCTAACAAAGTTCCAGGTGCAGTAATTAAAATAGGGACCCTTAGAAATACAAAGTTTCCTTCTTTTTTTTTTCCTTTTACTCTGATCATGTGCGGGTTAGCTGAAATATATACAAAGGAAATGCAATTAAATCATATTTCAGTGACAAACTTATATAGTAGATAAATGGAACGTGGAGTATGTGACGTGGCATCTTCCTATGCTCAACATTCATACTATGTGTATCAATAAATTATTATGTACCATTATCTCTTAACCTAAGACCTTAAAAAATCATTTCCATGGCATAATTGATTTCGAGTCCTTTAGATTGCGTCGATTAAATTGGATTTTTGACAAGGTTTGGTGAGTATTTTTTTCGCAATCTTGAAGAGCTTCATTCTTTGCAAAACTTTTGCTTTTATTTTTTCTTTATTTACTTGGGTATACTCTCTCAATGATGGATGTTTGAGATAGTAAAAGTGAGATTCAATATTTAATTGATTTTGAGTTCTTTATCCGTCATCAACAACGATGTAGATTTCTAAAATTCGTTAAAAGAGAGTTGAATTGTAAGTGCCCAATTAGGATTTTAGATAAGGTATTTGATAAGTTTCTTTTTGTTTTTTCAGATAGTTTAGTTATTACGAGGAAGAAATATATTTTTTCCGTTGAAAAAGTTGTAGTAAAATCTGGAAAAGAATGGGACAGGACATTGTTTAAAAAAAATATAATAATGAACAACAAACAGAAAGACTGAAAACCATAATGGAAGAGGCATAAGGCAATCTCCAAGTTATTTTCGGACTAATACATATTATGTACATTTAACATTCACTTGTGTGCATACAATGATGGTCATAAGGAATATGTGTGATGTGGTGTCTGTATTGGAGGAACTTTACTGAGCTGACAAAGCATGATCGTAGAACAAAGGTGGAGTGACAACTGGTTTATATTTCATTAATGAAATATATGAAGCAAGGAAGATACGTAGTAAACACCCACGAGACAGTAAAGAACAAATGACCGAGCCTAGATAGCTGTTGAAGACGCACGAGCGGAACGAATCAAGACTAAAAAGAAGGAAGATTCATGAACCCGCAAGGAAAGTGAATCAGAATCGTTACAAAGCCCTTATAGTTGCGAATGTGCCAGTTATGATTATCAACCATAACGGACAATAATGCCATTAATGCTCATAATGAATTCTTCATAAATAGAGAGAAATATTACATTTGGATATTCCTATACAAGGATATATAATCTCACTTGTAAGGACAAGTTCCAAGCACTATCAAAATATAGTTACATTTTCTTGCTTCTTTGGAGGAATCGATTATCATTTTTATTCCTTATTTGTTTTCCGCTAATTCATATTGCTATTTTTATTTCTTTTCAAGTGAATTATTGGGAAAGTAAGGAATTATTTGATTATCAGTTGCCCGATTTCTTATAATATAAGCTTTGACTAAAAATTCTATTTTTTGGTTAAACAAATTGGTTCCGTTACCGGGAATCTGATAATCTTTTTACTTTCCAAATCCTTCTTTCTCACAACCAAATTATGTCAACTGGTAACGATAATAACCAACAGGAGCCTCCACCAACCCCTTCACCACAAGAATCTCCTCGACAGTCTCGAAAGGGAACACCTGAAAGATCAACATCACACTCGAATGATCATCAAGGGGACGAGCAGATTGTTGAACAAGACGCTTTAAAACAATTGATTGCAGAACACGTGATTCTCTCCAAGCTTTTGTTAGGGGATTGCTAACTGGCGCTGCCAACTCCTCCTCCAAACAATACCATAACCATAGAAAACACACGCTCGAGGCTTGTCAATTCAGGAAGCAGAGGGACTCCCAATGAACCCCGTGATGGAAGGTTAGGTACACCAAATAAATCTGATTTATAAATTTGGTATTAACTTTGCAGAACAACTGAAAGAGCAAAATGATTGCATAGAACAAATACCTGGCGTACCACCCGTGATTAAAGGAGTGGATATTGATAAATATTCACCGCAACCTTGGAAGCCAAGTGCATCTCCTATGCCAATTCCTAAAAAGTTCAAAATGCCTGATATCCCAAAATATGATGGAACAAGCGACCCACGAGATCATGTAACTACGTTTACAACTGGCGTAAAGGGCAATGGTTTAACCAAGCAGGAAATTGAATCAGTTTTGGTAAAACAATTTGGAGAAACACTCACGAAAGGATCATTAACATGGTATTCTCTTTTACCTGAGAACTCTATTGATTCTTTTGCTGAGCTTGTAGATTCATTCATAAAAGCACATTTGGGGGCTCAGAAGATTGAAAAAAGGATGGAAGACATCTTTAAGGTAAAACAAGGGGATACAGAGTTACTTAGGGAATTTGTGGATAGATTTTAACGTGAAAGGATGATGCTACCACGAGTACCTGATAATTGGGAAGCTACGATATTTACAAGCAATTTAAACAAAACAAGTTCAGAAGCCACGAGAAGACTTAAGGATAGTTTGCGAGAATTTCCTGCTACAACATGGAATGATGTGTACAACAGGTACATCACAAAGCTGCGGATAGAAGAAGACACAGTTACACAGTCGAGGGTTGATGAAAGAACAAGTTCGAGACGTTCAGAATATGAAAAAAGGTCCGGGAAAAATAGGTACGAACCTTATATGGGACCGGAGGGACATGATTTGCGATCTAAACAAGAAAACATACGGTCTGACCCTAGGTTAAGACACAAAGATGCGGGTTCATCATCCAATTTCAGAAAAGGACAAGATGCGCGAGATAAGGATTCTAACACAGACGCAAGGATTGGTGATTACAGTTTCAATGTTAGAACTTCTGAGTTGGTAGCTATTTTAAGAAGTATGGGAGATAAGGTATGGTGGACTAAAGAAATAAGATCAAATGCGGGCAGAAGAAATCCATATTTCCGGTGTGAGTTTCATAACGATCATGACCATAAAGCAACAGATTGTAGATTATTACAAGGGGAAGTAGATCATTTGTTAAAGCAGGGTTATTTAACTGACTTGTTCAGTGAGAAAGGTAGGCAATCCTATATGAAGAATATACAAGAGCCTCTGAAACCTCTATCTCCAATAAGAACAATCAACGTGATAATCGGGGGAGAAGAGTTCAATGGTATGACATATACGACTTCAAAAAAGACGTCAAAAGTCACAGTTACTCATGGAAAATGATTTTTCCATGTTTTGGATGAAGACAATATAATGTTTGATGATGCAGATGCGGATGACTTAATAATTCCTCACAATGGTGCGCTGGTAATATCTTCAGTTGTACATGATACTAATGTAAAACGAGTTTTGATTAATCCAGGTACCTCCGCAAATTATTCTTCTAAGAGTGGTGAATGATATGCAAGCTAACGACAAGATGGTAACCAAAGCACGTTCTTTATATGGATTCAATAAATCAAATGTTATCACAAAAGGGGAAATAGTGCTTACAACATTTGTAGAGGAGTTATCAAGGATACGAAATTCCAGGTGATAGACACTGACATGGCTTATAATATTATTCTCGGAAGGACATGGATTCATGATATGGATGTTGTACTGTCTACATTACATCAAGTTATTAAGTTTCCTTCACAATGGGGGATTCGACAAATCCCTGGAGATCAGCATGCTTCTAAAAGTATCAATTCAGTGGCGGATTCAAGCACAACGAATGATGATAAGAATGAGAAATAGCAACTACAAAATCTAGTTGAGGATATAATAATATACAAACCTCATCTGAAAGCGGTTAAGGACAGACGAATGCAGATTCGAGAGCCAGAAGAGAATGAAAACATCAAAACAACGAATAAAGAACTTGAGGCTATCCCACTATTCAAGCAATGGCTAGACAAAAAAGTTTACATCGGAGCGAAACTGAGCCCTGAAATGAAAGGTAAATTAGTTAAATTTTTAGAAACTAACACAGATTGCTTTGCGTCGTCGCATTCATATATGACAGGTATACCACCGGAGGTGATGACCCACAAACTTAATGAAGATCCATTGTACCCACCAGTCAAGCAAAATAAAAGGAAGAAAGGGTCCTTCAAAAATCAAGTAATTGAGGATGAAGTACGAAAACTTTTAAAAATCGAATCAATACGGGAGGTAAAGTACCCAACTGGTTAGCTAATATTGTGGTAGTTCCAAAAAAGAATGGAAAATGGCGGGGTTATGTAGATTATGCTGATCTAAATAAAGCTTGTCCAAAAGATTCATTTTTTTACCACATATAGATCAATTAATTGATTCTACCGCAGGTCATGAGCTGCTGAGTTTTTTAGATGCATATTCAGGATATAATCAAATAAATATGGATCCCCTAGATGAAGAAAAAACCTCGTTTATTACAGACATGTGGACTTATTGTTACAAAGTTATGCCCTTTGGTTTAAAAAACCCTAGGGCCACGTATCAAAGATTGGTGACTAAAATATTTCAAGAACACCTGGGAAAGACTATGGAAGTCTACATCGATGATATATTAGTCAAGTCCACACAAGCAGGGGATCATTTTCAACACCTTTCAAGCACCTCGAAATTCTTCGCAAATATAATATGAAGCTAAATCCAGAAAAATGTGCTTTTGGCGTGGCTTCAGGTAAGTTTTTAGGTTTTTTGTTTCTAACGGAGATATTGAAGTGAATCCTGCACAGATCAAATCCATTGAGAAGATACCTGACATACTCACGAGCATAAAAGAGGTGCAGAGGTTAACATGAAGGATAGCAGCTTTGGGAAGATTTATTTCCAAATCTTCAGAGAAAAGTTTTAAATTCTTTTCAGTGTTGAAAAAGCAAAACCAATTTGAGTGTAATGATGGATGCCAACAAGCTCTCAAAAATCTAAAAGCATATTTGTAAAATCCACCCCTACTGGCTAAACCAAAGGACGAAGAAAGGTTACTCATTTATCTCGTCGTGGCAGAAATGGCGGTAAGTGCGGTATTGGTGTGAGAAGGTAGAGGTAAACAATCTCCAATTTATTATGTTAGAAAATCTTTGTTGGATGCTTAAACATGATATCCTCATTTAGAAAAACTTGCTTTAGCATTAATTATGGCATCTAGAAAGTTGAGACCTTATTTTCAATGTCATCCTATCTCTATAATAGCTGCTTTTCCTCTAAGAAATATATTTCATAAACAAGAACTGTCAGGTAGGTTAGCTAAATGAGCTATAGAACTTAGTGAATATGATATCATATACCAACCTAGAACTGCAATAAAATCAAAAGTTTTTGCATATTTTGTGGCAGATTTAAGCATAAATATAGTTCTTGAAGTAGAAAAGGACTACAGATATTTACCGAATCTAATCCGGGGACTTGGATCCTATTTACCGATGGCTCCTAGAATGTTAAAGGAGCGGGTTTAGGTATTGTTCTAATCCCACCTTCCGGGGGAAATCATAAGACAAGCAATAAAATGCTATCCCATTACTAACAATGAAACAAAGTACGAGGTTGTGATTGCAGGTTTGGAACTAGTACGAGAACTCGGTATAGAGAAAATTATAATCAAAAGTGATTCCTAAATGGTAGTTAACCAGATGCAGGGGACTTACAATGTCATCCTATCTCTGTAGTAGCTGCTTTTCCTCTAAGAAATATATTGCATAAACAAGAATTGTCAGGTAGGTTAGCTAAATGGGGTATAGAACTCAGTGAATATGATATCATATACCAACCTAGAACTGCAATAAAATCATAAATTTTAGCAGATTTTGTGGCAGATTTCATCACAAATATAGTTCTTGAAGAGGAAAAGGAACTACAAGTATTTACCGGATCTAATTCGGGGACTTGGATCCTATTTACCGATGGCTCCTCGAATGTTAAATGAGCGTATTTAGGTATTGTTCTAATCCCACCTTCAGGGTAAATCATAAGACAAGCAATAAAATGCTATCCCATTACTAACAATGAAGTAGAGTACGAGGTTGTGATTGCAGGTTTGGAACTAGCACGAGAACTCAGTATAGAGAAAATTGTAATAAATAGTGATTCCCAATTGGTAGTTAACCAGATGCAGGGGGCTTACATAGCTAGATAGGCGCGGATGCAATAATATTTGGAAAAGGCACGGGAATTGATCAGACAGTTTTAGTCATTAAAAATCATGCAAATACCTAGGGAGGAAAATGCAGAAGCAGATGCACTAGCTAATCTCGAGTCTGCTGCGGAAGTAACAAATGCAAAAAATGCTATCATAATACATTTGTTTCATTCGGCACTCGACCAAGATAAAAATGAGGTAAATTTTAATAATTTGACTTGGGATTGGAGAAACGAATTTGTTAACTTTTTGCAGTACGAAATTTACCTGAAGACAAGAAAAAGTCCCATACTTCATCGAAAAGCTGCCCGTTACTATTTGAGTCGCGGAAATATATACCCAAAGATGTTTGGAGGACCTTTAGAAACATGTCTCGGACCTTCTCAAACGGAATATGTGATGAGAGAAGTACATGAGGGACATTGTGGCAATCAAGATGGAGGAAGATCATTGGTGAAGACTCTAATAAGAGCAGGATACTATTGGCCAAAAATGAAAGAAGATGCGGAAGGTTTTGTGGCCAAATGTGATAAATGCGAACAATATGCATCGCCCAGCGGAGTTGTTACATCCAGATATTTTACAATGGCCTTTCATGAAGTGCGAGATGGATATCGTGGGTCCTTTTCCTCAAGCTAAAGGAAAGGTACAATTTTTTTTAGTATTAATAGACTATTTTTCCAAATGGTTAGAGGCAGGATCCTTTAAATAGGTGCGAGAAAAATAAGTCATGGACTTTATTTGGCGAAACAATATTTGTCGGTTCTGAGATCCAAAAGAAATCGTATGTGATAATGGCTCACAATTCATAGGCACGAAAATCATAGAATTTTTTCAAAGTTGGCAGATTAAACGGATAACGTCCTTGCCTTACCACCCTGTGGCCAATGGGAAAGCTGAATCAACACACAAAGTTATTATTAATAATTTGAAGAAGAGATTAGAATAGTCAAAAGGCAAGTGGCCTGAGGTGTTACCAGGAGTGTTATGGGCTCGGACGACAGCAAAGACAGGCGCGGGAGAGACTCCATTTTCACTTGTTTATGGTGCTGAAGCCTTAATTCCAGTTGAGATAGGTGAACCAAGTACAAGGTATACACAAGCAACCGAGGAATCAAATGAGGAAGAGATGCGAATGAATTTGGATTTACTGGAAGAAAGGAGGGAAGCGACTCTAATAAGAATGGCGGCTCAGAAACAAATGATTGAGCAATACTACAACAAGAAATCTAATTTGACTTCAAGATTGGGGACTTTTTCCTCAAAAAGGTTTTTCAATCAATAAAAGCAGCTAGTGCAGGAAAATTGAGTCCAAATTGGGAAGGCCCTTATAGGATTCGAGGTATTGCTGGAAACGGAGCATATGAGTTGGGAACCATGGAGGGCAAGATAATACTATCAAATTGGAATGTTGTTCATTTGAAGAAGTATTACTTCTAGGCAAAGGAAGTACCCATGGTCAAGTATCTCTCAAATATAATTTTATTTCGTTCTTTTGAATTTTACTAATGATTTTAGATGATAGTCAAAAAGCTAGCCCATACCAAATGATGATATTAGACCCGAAAGACATGCGGAATACTGAATTATTCCCGATCTAGGTTACAACCTTTCTGATAGAAAAAAGGGTTAAACATTCATCATCTAAGCGTATACCTTCGAGTCCCTTGTGTATTTTCCTTTTCAAGGAATGGACCAAAAGGAAGAAACAATCTAGTGTTCGGGATTTTATACTTCAAAGATCTAACACTGGGGGGACTATACATATATGCAAAGAAGTCTAAGAGCCAAAACTCGAGCCTAAGAGACAAAAATCCAGCATGAATCAAAAATCTTGAAGCAACATTGAGAAGGTGTGAACTCGCAAGAAGGACACAAGATACACTCCAAGTTCCTATGAGTTTTTAGGTTAAGGCCAAAAATTAGTCACGGGATAATAGACCCCGATTTTGAATTTCAATACCTGTTACAAAGAAAGAAGTTATGAAAGAGTTGTATGCATAAATTTTGTACAAAGTGTTATATGCATAAATGAAAAATGATGTACGAAATTTGAAAGTTCAAAGCATAAAACTTCCTCAAATATTTCTTTTTCATGTTCTTTCATATATTTACACCAATATGAAGATGAAACGTCATCTTCATTAGTGTCGTTTATATAAAAGGACCCTCTTTTATAAAAATTCATGTTTATCAAAATCACGGAATATTAAAGCATTTTCAAATGCAAGTTTATCAAAGAGTGAAACAAAAGCTCAAATATCAAAATAAACAGTGAAGGTAACCGAAACATATATATTAAACTTTTGAAAAAACAGAGGTATTTTTTTGTCATTAAACCCCAAAACAAGATAGGGGTAACCAAAAACAACCATTCCAAAAAAAAACCTCCCACCAAAAAGTTCCAAACAAAACAACCAAATAAAAACAGAAAAAACTAAGGAGCATCATCAAAGGCATCATCCACGGAAACATCAGCAATGGGAGAAGAAGGGTCATCTTGAGAAGAAGAGGCTTGGACATTAGTTTCACCAGGAACAAGTCCATTTCCATCACCTTCGGAACCTTCGTCTTCAGGTGAAGAAAAGCTTTGACGTTGCTGAGTTTTATATTGCCTCTTTATCTTTAACAGTCTCGGCATTAAGTTCCAAACCCTCCTGGTTGGCTTCCGTTAGAGTCTCGAGGCGAGTGTTTAAAAAAGCCCAGCTCACATCCAATGACGATTTGTCCTCGAGAATCTCATCTCTCAACTCTTCTTTTTCTACTTCAGAGGCATCATACGCTGTCTTCAAATGAGTAAGGGAACTTTCCAAGAACTTAACCTTATCAGTATAGGCGTAGAGATCTTTTTGAGCTTGAGTAAGTAGTTGTCTCCCGCGTACACCTCTTTCTGATTAAGGAGTTCTTTCAAACCCCTTATTTTTTCAGTTGCCTTAGAAAGTTGTTCAACAAAGGAGGACTCAAGAATATCCTTATCTGTACCAACTTGACTTGAAGAAGCTTTCTGAATCGCTAATTCAGCGGTAAACATCTTCATTTGTTTCTCTAATGCATTCTTCTCCTCTGCCAAAACTTCTTTTTCCAATCGAAGACCCTTAAATTTTCCTTTCCAATTGTCAACCTCGGTTCGGTAGTCAATAATCTGTTGGTCCGCATGACCGACCCTTATCATGAGTTCTGTACCGATCGAGTTGATCTACAAAGAAATAAATGAGTTATGAAAAAATGAAAAAAGAGGAAATATAGTTAAACTTGTACCTTCAGAGAAGAATGAACAATATCATTCATCAAGGTCAACAAGCTATGACTTTCCAACTTTGACTTCTCCGCAGAACCAAGCAAAGGTTTGAACCACACATCGGCTTGGCCCGATTCCTCAATAAGTTCCCACCTTCAGGAACCTGAACAACAATTTTCTTCATCGCCTTCTTGTTACTGGAAGGTTCAACTTCTTCATGAGAAATAGTAGCTACGGGGATGGCAAATGAGGTAGACGCAGTCACGGGGGTAGCATCAGAAGTAACTTCAGGTAAGGGCACACAAGGATTAACAGGGATTGATATTGGAAGGGAGGCGAGGGGCAATTCCTCAGAAATAGGTCTAAAAGATTTATCACTTCCGAATCCACGAGCAAGCAATTTTTCAACAGAATCTTGGTGGTATTATTAACTTCTTCATTAGAGATCATCAACGGGGCACTCTCTGGCTCATCCATAAGTCTAAAAGGGACTGAACTCAATGGAGGAGTGGCTTCATCATCAAAAATTACGCGCCTCCTGACTCGAGGTCTATGTACTAAAGAACCCTCCTCTGGTTCTTTTTCACCCTCAGAGCCACGGGCTACATCAACCTTTCTTTTTGAAGAAGAGCTCAAAATTATTTCCTGAGCAAGAGTCACGAAAAGCCTTGTGGATGAAACAGATGCAGGACTAATACCACGAATGGGAAATCCTAGCAAATAAAAAAAGGAATGATAAGAAAATCTTGAATCAATAAGGGAAAGAAGAGAAAAGATAATAAGCGGGAAAAAGTACCGTGTCTCTTCACTTTCCAACCAAATCTCTGTGAAAGGTATTTCCAAGATCTTTCTCCATAGGGGCAACAATTAATAACTTATCTATCCAAGCACCGAGGTTAGGAATTTCCTCAAAACGTTCCATGGTTGCTGAAAAAGTAAGCAAGAGATCACAAGAGTTTCTTTTTAAAAAAAAAAAAAAAAAAGAAGAAACGAAAAAGACAAGGGAGAAAGATTTACGTGCAAAATTCTATTTTTCTGGAAAAGGTATGTTTTCTTCACCCACCAAAATGCTAGTAGGAGCAGCAACAAAACAGGCATACCAGCCATGGTCTCTATCATCTTCAGGGCTAACCAATTGTGATGACCCGACCGGTCTTCTTGAGAGTTATAGAACCGATCCCCTATTAACTTTTTTCCCCGTATCTATTTCTGCTATTGTGACTTGCCGAGAGGGTTCGTTTTGGTTTTCGGAGTGAATTGAGACACTTACTCTCTTAATTGTAAGCTTAAGTTGGAAAAGTCGACTGGATGTCGACTTGTGTGTAAATGACCTAGGATTTGAATTTTGATCTTTCTGTTAGCTCCGTTAGGTGATTTGGACTTAGGAGCGCGTTCAGAATGTGATTTGGAGGTTCGTAGTAGAATTAGGCTTGAGAATTGGCGAAAGTTGGAATTTTGGTGATTTTTGGCCGGAAGTGGAAATTTTGATATCGGAGTCGTATTGGTTTTCCGGAAGTTGAAGTAGGTTCATGGTGTCATTCTTGACTTGTGTGTAAAATTTGAGATCATTCGGACATGCTTTGTTATGTTTCGACGTCGTTTGTAAAATTTAGAAATTTCAAAGTTCATTAGGCTTGAATCCGTATGTAATTCGTGTTTTAATGTTGTTTGAGGTGATTTGAGGGTTCGACTAAGTTCGTATGATGTTTTGGGACTTATTGGTAGGTTTGGTTGAGGTACCGAGGGCCTCGGGTGAGTTTCAGAAGGTAAACGGATCATTCTTGGCCTTTGAGTGATAGCTGATATCTACTGGTTTTTTATGTTGTTGGTTTCCTCTTACGCATTCGCGAGGCAGGTCTCACATTTTCAAAGTGCCTGGAGGTTGAGGAGGATTTTTCTTCGCGTTCGTGAAGGTTTGGGAGTAGAGTACATCACGGACGCGAGATGGGGGACGCGTTCGCGAAGAAGAGAAGATGCAACTGGGAACCCATTCATTTGATCTACGCGTTCGCGGAGGTGCGGTCGCGATGAAAGGGGTAAGTAAAGGTTCTTATTCGTGTGTGGATGATCGCGCTCGCGTAGAAGGGAATTTTGGTGTGAGGCAATTTGTGCTTCGCAAACGCGAGGGTGCTTCCGCGTTCACGAATGAGGCGTACCTGGGTAGAATAAAAGATTAAAAAATGAGGGTTTGAGTTCATATCACAAAATTGAATTGGGATCTCGGTAGAAGGCGATTTTTGGAGAGATTCTTGCGTGGGTGTTTGGGGTAAGTGATTCTTACCTAGTTTTGGTTAATTCTCATAATTATGTCTTTAATTTCATCATTAAATTAGTGATTTGGGGTGGAAAATTGGGGGAAAGTTTGAGAAAGGTCCTTAGGCCGAATTTTGGGGTTTTGATCGAGATTTTGGTATCCGATTTGAGTAAATTTGGTAGGGTTAGGCTCGTGAGTTAATGGATGTTCATAATTTATGACTTTTACCCGATTCCGAGATGTGAACCCGGGGAGGCTTTTTGAGCGATTATCCAATTTCTTGCTTTAACTTTGATTCCATTCGCTAGATTAGTTCCTTGTAGTTATATTTGTGTTGTATAATTTGTTTTGTCTAGATTTGGGCCTTTCAGAGTCGGATATTCGTGGAAAGAGAATTATTTCGGAATGATTTGAGCTTGGTTCAAGGTAAGTGGCTTGCTTATCCTTGTGTGGGGGAACTCCCTTTAGGATTGGTACTGTTTTTGATATGTGAGCGCCGTGTACGTACACGGGCTAATTGTCATAAAAACCCAGTTTCTACTAAGTAATAACTTGTTTTTCCTTCTTATCCTGCTAGACTAGTATAGCATGCCTACTTGCCTTAACTGCTTATCTGAACTACATGCAGCATGTTTAGTGAACTTACTTATTTTCCTTATCTTGTAATTAGGCTGAATTGTAGGATTTTGTGTTGAAATTATTGAATTCTATTGTTTGGGCTGCATATTTACTTTGGGACTACGGAACGGTATTCCAGGGGATCCCCCCAGTCTTACATATTTACTTTGGGACTACAGAACGGTATTCCGGGAGATCCCCCTGCATATTTACGTTTGGGACTACGAGAAGGTATCTCGGGAGATCCCCTGTTGCAATTCTGTGTACTGAACTGTTATCCTTCTATGATTTCTTCCTTGTTCAATTCTAGTCTTTATTATACTGCAATATTTCACTCTTGTCTTGCTATATTATATATATACCAGTAGAGTACTGACCTGACTTCGTCACTACTCAATCGAGGTTAGGCTTGGCACTTACTGGGTACCATTGTGGTGTACTCACGCCCTTTCCTGCACATGTTTTTCGTGTGCAGATCCAGGTTCATCTTACCAGCCTCATCACTAGTTGCATTGGCTGCTGCTTATTGGAGACTTCAAGGTACATCTGCCCGCGCCCGTAGATCCTCGAGTCCCCCTCTATCCCCTTATGTTCATTTTTCCCTCTTTCTATAGAAAATGATGTATATAACAGTTAAGACTTCTTAGTATCTTGTGACTTACGGTGTTCCGGGTTTTGGGATTGTTTATACATTTCGGAAGTTGATAATTGTATATGCCTAGTGGAATTCAGTTGCTCATTACATCATTGTTACTGTTAGTGGTTAATGTCCATGCTTTTAGTTCATTTTCGCAAACTTTTAGGCTTACCTAGTCGTGGAGACTAGGTGCCGTCACGAAAAATTCATGGATGGAGAATTTGGATCATGAGAAGTTGGTACCACAGCTCTAGGTTTATAGATATCATGAGTCACAAGCCGATTTATTAGAGTCTCGCGGATCGGTATAGAGAAGTCTGTACTTATTTTTGGGAGGCTATAGAACTGTTAGGAATAATCATCTTCTTTTGATTCCTTGTCGTGCGAGTTATTGACATAATATTCTAAAATTCTCTATACTATTCTTTCTCACAGATGGTGAGGACCCGTACCGGGAGATCTAAAAATCAGGCACCTGAGCCCCTTGCTAGAGCTGCCAGAGGCCGGGTCCGGGTAGAGGACGACTACTCTATGTAGCTAGAGCACCCGTGCGAGCTACAACGGAAGATCCCCCATCAGCTCCAACTGGATGGCATGCACGGGAGGTTCTTATTGTTGCACCAGCCCTCTAGGAGACTCTAGCCCAGTTCATGAGCATGTTCAGCACCTTAGCTCTGACTGGATTTATCCCACTAGCTCCCTCCACATCTCAGGGCAGGGGAGGGGCATAGACTTCTGCAGCCCGTACTCCTGAGCAGAAGGTCCAGGTTGATCAGGCCCAGAGTTCGTTCTTATGCCGCCGGTAGCTCCAGTTCAGCATGAGACCAGGGCAGCCACTTCTAAGGCAAAACAGCTTAGACGTGAGAGGTACAAGAAGTACCACCCACCTACTTTCAGCGGATTGGCTTAAGATGACGCTCAGGGTTTTCTGGAGGAGCGTCATCATATTCCATACTATGGGCATAGCGGAGACGAGTGGGGTTTCTTTCACCACTTTCCAGCTTAGAGGAGCGGCCTATCAGTGATGGTGTGCTTATGAGCTCAATAGTCCGGATGAGGCAGCCTCACTCACATGGACTCAGTTCTCGATATGTTTTTGAGAGAGTATATTTCTTAGAGCCTCAAGGATGCATGGAGCGCGGATTTTGAGAAGCTATGCCAAGGTTCTATGACTGTGTCAAAATATGCAGTCTATTTCAGTGAGTTGACCCGACATACACCGGCCTTGGTTGCCACGGTTCGGGAGAGGGTTCGTCGCTTTATTGAGGGATTCCACCCCAGTATCAGGACCAGTATGGCTAGGGAGTTGGAGATGGATATCTTTTATCAGCAGGTCGTGAGCATTTCCAGGAGAGTGGAGGACATGCTTGCCCGGGACAGAGAGGAGAGAGAGGCCAGGAGGTCTCGAGAGACTAGTTATTATTCTGGAGCTCGTGCCCCAGCAACTCGCCACGGTAAGGGTTATGTGAGTCGGCCCTTTTCATTTAGCTCTTCCCGCCACCAATGGTGTTCCAGCTCCTTCCAGGCCTTAGGAGCCTTATTATGTAGCTCCAGTATCTAGTATGCCTCATGCTCGGGGTGCTATTAGCGGCCAACCCAGCAAGCTAGGCCCGAGCCAGTCACAACAGCAACGTCTTCCTAGGGGTTGTTTTGAGTGTGGAGACACTCGCCATATGGTGAGGGATTTCCCTATACTTAGGATGGATGCACCTCCACAGACTTCTCAGCCACCACGTGCTCCACAGGGTCCTCTGGCCATGATTTCAACACCAGCTACCGCCCCACCTGCTCAGCCAGCTCGAGGTGGAGGTCGGGGAGGTCGAGGTCCTCCTAGAGGGGGAGGCCAGACCAGGTATTATGCTCGTCCAGCTCGTTCAGAGGCAGTTACTTCTGACTCTATCATTACAGGTATTGTACCAGTCTGTCATAGAGATGCGTCGGTATTATTTGACCCAGGCTCTACGTATTCATATGTGTCCTCTTATTTTGCTCCACATTTGGGCGTATCTCGGGATTCTTTGAATTCCCCTGTTTATATGTATACTCCTGTGGGAGATTCTCTTATTGTGGACCGCGTGTATCGGTCGTGCTTGATTACTCTTAGTGGTTTTGAGATCTGAGTCGATTTATTGTTGCTCAGCATGGTAGATTGTGATGTTATCTTGGGCATGGAATGGTTGTCTCCCATTATGCTATTATTGATTGTCACGCTAAGATCGTGACGCTGGCTATGCCAAGATAACCACGATTAGAGTGGAGGGGTACCTTAGAGTATACACCCTACAGATTTATTTTATTTCTTAAGGCTCAACGAATGAGTGAGAAGGGTTGTGATGCGTATTTGGCCTATTTGAGAGATGTCAGTATTGGTATCTCTACAGTTGAGTCAGTACTGTATTGGTAAAAAAGAGCTTCACACGTGTAATAAATCTTGATGACTCAGCAGTCTACGTGGAGCAATGAAGACACGACAGCTGGACGGGACTCTATGAAGAGGTATGAGGCAAAGAGGCACGACAAATCATACCCACTAGTTAATTAGCTACGGAAATCTCAACCTGATTGAGAAGATGAAGAGACACGGTCAAAATGTATCTGGGTGGAATAAAGGGCAGATTGAGAGATCTTCAATTAGTGATCCACACGTTACACAACAGTTACGGTTACGCATTGTAACGTTACATTAATGTCATAATTAGTCATTAATGCTCAATCACTGAAAAGGGCAGACGTTATATTAGGAAATTCCCTATATAAGGGAGTAAAATATAACCTGTAAAGATCATCCAAACTACTATTGCAATACACTTTACTTTTCGTGAATCTCATTGATTTTTATTTATTTAATTACATACAATAATCAGTCTTGCCTTGGTTATCAGAAATCTGTGTTCATCCTAAAAATAGCTTTGGTCAAAGGATCTAGTTCTTTGGTTAAACAAATTGGTTCCATTACCGGGAATCTGATAAACTTTGTTTGCTTTTCAAGCAATATCCTCTGAACTATGTCGAACTCCAACGACAACAACCAACAGAGGAATGGAACCCCAGTTCCATCACCTTCAGGAACCCCACTGTAAAGACCCGTACAATTTCTATGTCTAAAATAATACCCGAATAGGTCCCTATGTTGTTATAACTTTAGAAATTCTTAAAATGGTCCTATTTTGAGTAAAAAGTATCCCAGAACTTGAAAAATTAAATTTTCCAGAAATTGCGCGTTATGCGACGCACTATGCGATCGCATAACAGGTATGCAGACCGCATAGTGGTTGCATACCTGGACAGTCTACTGTCCAAAGGGAGGAAAATTATGCGGCCCCGAATGCGATCGCATTTTGGGTATGTGGACCGCATGTTGTCGCATTCTTGCCCCATGGTTTTTGCGAGGGAGGTTATGTGACGCACTATGCGATTGCATAACACGTATGTAAACCACATAGTGGTTGCATACCTGGTCAGTGTGGTCCCATTTTGGCCCATTTGAAGGCCAACTATGCGACAGGAATGCGGACCGCATAGTAGGAATGCGATCGCATTCCTAACCGCATCTCTGTATCGGGGCTCCTGTTTTCTAAATTTTAAACCCGACCCCCTGTTTTATAAAACACCCCTTCCCTTCATTTTTAAACGAATTTCTGACCAAAAATAGAGAGAGAAGAAGAGAGTTATTAAGAGACAAGGTTTCAACATCATCCAATTTGGTTTTCCAAAATTACTCAAGCCTAGAAATTATCAAGTTATTGTCATCTTCTTCACTCAAAGAGGTAAGTCTTCACCCTATTTCCCCAATTTCCCAGATTTTGTGTAAGAATAAAATACACATAGGTTGGGTCTTGAAAATAAAAAGTGAAATCTTGCATGCATGTGAATTAAATCCCATATAAAGGGAAGAACAAGTTTGGGTAATTATTCTCAAAAGGGGGTTAGTAGTCTAAAGGGTCACATAATGTTTGATAAAAATGCTCAATTAAGTACAAGATTCCTAATTCTAAGTGAAATATGTCACATTGTGGAATAGATTGACGGTGCTATATGGTCCGGTGAATTGCGATAGAAATTAAAAAGGGGACGACTCGAGGTATGTATGACTAACTTTAATCTTCGTAGAGTCACCTTGTTGGTGTCCGAACATACGGTATGAGTTTCTTGCTGAGTATATGTGAATTGATTTTCCGGTTATGTTGAGGTGTGAGATTTCATTTTCTGATGTTCTTAGTCGACTCTCGTGATAATTGAAATTGTGAAAGTGATTTCTATGTGATTACCCTATCATGTGCAAGGCTCGTTAAATGCTTGAGTATGTTGGTATGAAAGAATGGTAACGAACTCAAATGCGTAAATGTGTCTAGGTAATAAGGGCTGTGTAACAAGTGATGAAAAAGGAAATTGTGAATTGATCTAATTGAACTAAATGACCATGGAAATATCGTATATGACTCACTGTTGGCAAGGTTTATTGTGACTTAACTTCATATGGATTGTTGGTTGTAATGAATTTATATTCTTGTTGATGAATACCTTTGTGATTGAATTAATGGGTGATAAAGACTATTGTGAACACATGATTGTTTGGGTGTTATGAAATTGTACTCTTGATTATATGAAGCCCTGTGATTGAATTGTGGGCTGTTATTATTTGCTATGAAATGTGATGGTCCGGTGGGATCGGGTTACACGCCGCAACACGAAGTAATAAGGGTGGAGAGATAATAAGGGTGAAGTGTAAATTGTACGGTGGGATCGGGTTGCATGGCGCTACACGAAGTAATAAGGGTGGAGAGGTAATAAGGGTGAAGTGTAAATTGTACGGCGGGATCGGGTTGCACGCCGCAACACGAAGTAATAAGGGTGGAGAGGTAACAAGGGTGGAGTGAAAAATGTAAGGTGGGATCGGGTTGCACGCCGCAACAAGAAATGTAAGGTGGGATCGGGTTGCACGCCGCAACAGAATGTAATAAACCTGAAATGTGATTGTGTTGAAATTAGAATCTGTAAGGCTCTTAATTGTAATTGTTGCTATATCACATGTGCACTATGTGTTGGTTCCTTTAACTACTTTCTATCTGTGCATCTCATGATTTTACTTTGAGTAAAGTTTGCTCATACATGCTAGTACTATTCCACAGTACTAACGTCCCTTTTGACGGGGGCGCTACATCTTTTATATGGATGTAGGTGGGTCCATAGCAGGTAGCTCAGTTCGCCGTTAGTGGTGCCTCCTCCTCATCTTTCAGCAAGTAGTGGTGAGCCCCACTTCCTCCCAGGGCCGTGTGTAATTCATGCCATCTCTTTTGAGTCTGTTATGTATTGTAAGGTATAGTCAGGGCCTTGTTGTCAGCAAAGTATTGTATAAATTCCTAGTATTCGTAGAGGCTCCGTAGAAATAATGTGGGTGTATATATATATTTTGGGTAGTCACTGTACGTATTCGGAAATCGTGGTCCGTATTGGAAAGTTATGTATGTACTGTGAATGCTTTGGGAATCAAATTGTTGAAATTCTAAAAGAGAAATGAACTTATGTTTGTAAATCCATGCTCAAATCCTAAGTTGTTATTTCATATGGAATATGGTGCATTGTATATACGGGGGAAACACGTTGGGTAGGAAAGGCAATCCAGGTCCGCTTGACCGGGTTCACCCGGTTAGGTGCTGGTCTCGTCCCTCAATTTTGGGGCGTGACACCCACGTGGGTCAAGGGAAAAATCCCCAGAAAGATCCAATAACAACAACGATAATATTGATCAAACGGTCGAACAAGATCGGGTAAAGGAATGATTGCAGAGTATGTGAGCCAGGCTTTGCAAGAATTTGCGAGGGGATTACCAACAGCGTCACCTGCACCACTGACACCACTCCCCAATAATACCATCACCGTGGAAAATCCTCAGTATGGGTTGGCAAACTCAGGAAGGTGAGATACTCCTAATGAATCTCTCGAAGCGAGACCAGGTATGTCTAATAACTATGAATTACAAACTTTATTACTAACTTTGCAGAAACAGGTGAAGGAACAAAACTATCGAATCGAACAAATTCCTGGAGTACCACCTGTTATCAAAGGCATTGACGTTGATAGATATTCTCAATAACCTTGGAAATCAAGCGCAACACCCGTACCTATCCCCAAGAAGTTTAAAATGCCCGACGTTCCTAAATATGACGGGACAACCGACCCACACGACCATGTGACTGCTTTTACCACCGGAGTGAAGGGAAGCGACTTAACAAAACAAGAAATTGAGTCGGTCCTAGTTAAAAAGTTTGGAGAAACACTTACCAAAGGGGCGCTAACCTGGTATTGAAAACTCTATTGATTCTTTTGCTGAGCTTGCAGATTCTTTCATAAAGGCACACTCCAATGCGCAAAAAGTCGAGAAAATGATGGAGGACATCTTTAAAATAAAACAAGGAGACACGAAACTACTTCGTGAATTTGTAGACAGGTTTCAACGAGAAAGAATGCAACTACCAAGGGTGCCTGATAATTGGGCAGCCATGGAATTTGCAAGTAATCTAAATGACGAAAGCTTAGAAGCCACAAGGAGACTCAAGGAAAGCTTGAGAGAATTCCCAGCTACAACGTGGAACGATGTTTATAACAGGTACAATACTAAACTTCGAATAGAAGAAGATACCGTTTCTCGTTCCAAAGATGAAGATCATACCAGATCCAGACGTTCCGAATCCGACAGGTGATTAGGTAAAAACAGGTACGATCCTTACTTGGGACCATCGAGACGTGAAACTCGTCCCAGGTTCAAAAACACCAGGTCAGATTATAGACCACCAAGCAGAGATGTGGGCTCGTCCTTATCTAGATCCAGAAAGGATCGAGATGAACGACCTAAAGGTAATGCACGAATTGGGGATTACACCTTCAATGTAAGTACCTCCGAACTAATTTCAGTATTATGAAATATGGGTGATAAGGTTCGATGGCCCAAAGAAATGAGGTCGAACCCGAATAAGAGGAACCTAGATCTATGGTGTGAATTCCATAATGGTCATGGACACAGAACTGCAGATTGCAGATTTTTGCAAGGTGAGGTAGAATAATTATTGAAACAGGGTTATTTAACAGAATTGTTTAGTGAAAAAGGTAAACAGGCATATATGAAGAACATGCAGGAGCCCCCAAAACCTCTATCTCCAAAGCGAACCGTCAACGTGATACACAGAGGTGAAGAAGTAAACGGAATGGTCTTCAAAGCAGCCACGAAGTTCACAATTACACACAGAAAGCGGGTTCGTGAAAATCTGGAAGCAGACGATATAACCTTCGATGATGCAGATATCAGCGGATTAATGTTTCTCATAACGATGCTCTAGTAATATTCTTATTTATTCATGACACTAACGTAAAAAGAGTGTTGATTGATCCGGGTATTTCAGTCAATATCATTTTTCTAAGAGTCGTGGAAGAAATGCTATTGGGGAATCAAGTAATCCCAAAGGCACGATCCATATAGGGGTTTGATAACTCTACAGTTATAACAAAAGGGGAAATTGAACTTAGCACTTATGCTGAGGGAGTAATAAAAAATACCAGGTTCCAAGTCATCGATACTGACATGGCTTATAACGTAATCATGGGTAGGCCATGGATCCACGACATGAAAGCAATACCATCCACCTTGCATCAAGTAATTAAATTCCCCTCTGAATTGGGGATTCAGCAAATTAAAGGCGATCAACAAACCTCGAGAAATATAAATTTCGTGGTACACTACAAAAAAAAAGTAGAGGTAGAAGAATCAAAAGATAAGGGAATCTCCCAAGCAGGTAACACCACCCAAACATGCATGAAAGAAATTACTACCTAAATAGGTGCGGAAGGTATTATTGCTGAAACAAGTATGAAAGAAGATACTCACGAGAAGGTGAATCAAGTCACCACAGAAGATGCATTGGACCACACGGATGTAGATTCCAGACCGGACGTCATTCATGAACCGGAGGAAGACGAGCACATCAAAACAACTACGGAAGAGCTCGAAGTTGTTCCATTGTTTGAACAAAAACCTGAACAGAAAGTGTATATAGGCACGAGGCTGAGCCCAGGTTGAAGAGGTAAGTTAATTAATTATTTAAAGGCTAACGCAGATTGCTTTGCGTGGTCCCACTCAGATATGACGGTTATCCCACTAGAAGTGATGACTCATAAACTAAATGAAGATTCATCCTTCGTACCTGTTAAGTAGAAGAAAAGAAAGCAAGGACCGTTCAAGAACCAAGTGATTGGCGAAGATGTACAGAAACTCTTGAAAATTAGTTCGATAAGAGAGGTAACGTACCCTAACTGGCTAGCTAACACTATGGTAGTACCTAAAAAGAATGGAAAATGGAGAGTATGCGTAAATTATACTGACTTAACATATAGATCAAATGATTGATGCCACCGCTGGTCATGAATTGTTAAGCTTTCTAGATGCGTATTCTGGTTATAATCATATTAAAATGGATCCCTCAGACGAGGAAAAAACCTCCTTTATTACAAACAGGGGGACTTATTGTTATAAAGTCATGTCTTTTGGCTTAAAAAACGCTGGAGCCACCTATCAAAGGCTAGTGACCAAGATGTTCCAGGAACATCTTGGAAAAACGATGGAAGTTTACATCGATGACATGATAGTAAAATCAACACGGGTGGAAGACTATTTCCAGCACCTCTCTATTACCTTTGACATTTTACTCAAATATAATATGAAGCTGAATCCAGAAAAATGCGCTTTTGGCATGGAATCAGGTAAATTCTTGGGTTTCCTTGTATCAAACAGGGGAATAGAGGTAAATCTTGATCAAATTAAAGCTATAGAAGAAATACCTGATGTACTTATAAACAAAAAATAAGTTCAAAGACTAACGGGAAGAATTGCATCCTTAGGAAGATTTATTTCCAAATCTTTCGAGAAAAGTTTTAAATTCTTTGCAGTTCTCAAAAAGCAAAATCGGTTTGAATGGACTGAAGAATGTCAACAGGCTCTCAAAGACCTAAAGTCTTATCTATCAAAACTTCCGTTGTTGTCAAATCCAAAAGAGGGGGAGAGGCTGTACGTCTACCTTGTCGTCTCGGAAATTGTTGTAAGTGCAGTATTGGTAACGGAGAATAAAGGTAATCAATCTCCTATTTATTATGTAAGCAAGACATTACTAGATGCTGAAACTAGATATCCACATCTAGAAAAGTTAGCCTTAGCTCTAATCATGGCATCTAGAAAATTAAGGCCATACTTTCAATGTCATCCAATCACAGTTGTGACCTCGTATCCATTAAGAAACATACTGCATAAAAAAGAACTATCAGGAAGATTAGCCAAGTGGGCCATAGAACTAAGTGAGCATGAAATAATATATCAGCCAAGGACTGCAATCAAGTCTCGGATCTTAGCTGATTTTGTCGCTGACTTTAGTAATAGCATTGTCCCTGAAGTGGTAAAAGAGTTACAACTCTTCAACGTTGCTAATCCGAGTCTATGGACCCTATTTACCGATGGTTCTTCCAATATAAAAGGTGCTGGCTTAGGCATAGTCTTAATATCACCCACGAGTGAAAAGACACGACATACTATCAAATGTTATCCAATAACTAACAATGAAGCATAGTACGAAGTTGTCATTGCCGAACTAGAACTCGCACGAGAACTTTCAACCGAGCAAATCATAATCAAAAGCGACTCCCAACTGGTAGTAAATCAAATGCAGGGGACTTACATCGCTCGAGAGACTCGGATGCAACAATATCTGGAAAAGGCACGAGAGCTTGTGAGACAATTCAAAACATGGAAGGTAATACAAATACCTAGAGAGGAAAATGCAGAAGCAGATGCATTAGCTAACCTCGCAGAAGTCAAGGAAGTAACAAACAAAGACAATGCAATTCTAGTTCATCTATTCCATTCAGCCATCGACCAGGACAGAAATGAGGTATTTTTAAAAAATTTAACCTGGGATTGGAGAAACGAAATCTTAAATTTTTTGCAGAATGACACCGTACCTGAAGACAAGAAAACAGCTCAAGCACTTTGCCACAAAGTTGCACGGTACTGCCACATTCGCAACTCATTATATCGCAAGATGTTCGGAGGTCCCCTAGCAAAATGCCTCAGACCTAACCAAACGGAGTTTGTGATGAAAGAAGTCCACGAAGGACACTGTGGAAATCACTCAGGGGCGAGATCCTTGGTAAAAACCCTAATCAGAGCTGGGTACTAGTGGCCTAAGATGGAAGAAGAGGTCAAGAACTTCGTATCCAAATGCGACAGATGCCAAAGGTTTTCCAATAACATGTATCGACCAGCGGAATTATTGCATCCAATAATATCCCCATGGCCCTTCATGAAATGGGGTATGGACATAGTGGGACCTCTTCCCACAGCTAAAGGACAGGTACGGTTTTAGCTCGTGCTAACCGACTATTATACAAAATGGGTAGAGGCAGAAGCGTTCAAACAAGTGTGAGAAAAGGAAGTTAAAAGCTTCTTATGGCGAAACACAATATGCCGCTTTGGGATACCAAAGGAGATCATGTGTGATAATGGCCCACAATTCATAGGCTCGCAAATCACAGAATTCTTCGAAAGTTGGCAAATCTAACGGATCACTTCAACACCATACCACCCCGTGGCTAATGGTCAAGCTGAGTCAACAAATAAAGTCATCATCAACAATCTAAATAAGCGGCTAGATAAAGCCAAAGGAAACTGTCCTGATGAGTTACCAGCGGTACTATGGGCATACATAACATCTTCAAAAACAGCCATGGGAGAAACTCTGTTCGCACTTTTCTATGGCTCAGAAGCCTTAATACCTGTGGAGATTGGCGAACCAAGCATAAGGTTTACAACAGCCACGGAGGAAGCAAACAACGACGAATTGAGGACCAATCTGGACCTGCTCGAACCACAGAGAGAAGCAACACTAATACGGATGGCAGCTCAAAAAAAAATCATAGAGCGTTATTACAACCGTAAAGCTCGTCTCAGATACTTCAAGATTGGGGACTTCGTCCTCAAAAAATTCTTTCAATAAACGAAAGAAGTAGGCGCAGAAAAGCTAAGTCCAAATTGGGAAGGACCCTACAAAGTCCGAGGCATAGCTGGGAAGGGCGCCTACGAGCTGGAAGTTATGGACATCAGAATCTTACCAACAAGTTGGAATGCCATCCACTTGAAGAAGTACTACTTCTAAGGAAAAAAAAGTACAGGTATCACACATTCGATTTTATTTTGAACATTTAAAATTTTACTAACCTTTTTAGATGATAGGCATAAAGCTAACCCATCACCAGGTGATGATATTAGACATGCAAAGACGCGAGGAAGTAATTGAATTCCCGGTCTAGGTTACACTTTCTGATAGACGTTTTAAAGGGTTAAGCAGTCATCATCTAAAAACTATATACCTTCGATTCACGTATGTTTTTCCTTTTCAAGAAAAGGACCACAAGGAAGGAATAGTCAAGTGCTCGAGATTTCATTCTTCAAAGCTCAAAAACTTGGGGGACCATACAGTATGGAAGGCAAAGACGAAGCAAAAAAGACTATCAAAAAGTCAAAGCTCGAGCCTGAAGATCCATCTACCCAACAAGTCAAGTGATACGAGCAAAATCAAAAGAGCCAAAGACTCAAACACAAAGCCTAATCCAAAAAACCTTCGAACATGTTCAGGTTAAAAGGCAAAATATTAGCTACGAGGAAGAAATGCGCATCTTTGTACTTATTCAAAAGAAAGACTGTTGTAACCAAAAACAGTTATGGATAAAAGATCATCGTCATTGTACTCATTCAAAACTGTTGTAACTAAAAACAATTACGAAATCTTTGTACTAATATAGAGAACTGTTATCATATAAAACAGTTATGGATGAAAGATCAAAATCCTTGTACTTTTTCAAAAAACTGTTATAAAATAAAAACAGTTACGGATGTAAGAGCATTTCCCTCATGCTTATTGAAAACTGTTGTCAACAAAAATAGTTACGGGTAAAAACCCCAACTTGAATAAAAACTGTTACGAACGAAAAATAGTTGCTCTCTTGTACTAACTCGAAAAAATTGTTACATACAAAAAACAGTTACGAAATACAAGTGTATATAAAATCTGTTAAAATAAAACAGTTGCAACATGAGTTTTAGATGATAATCAAACACATGTAAAATGTCGTGAAAGTTCAAACAAAAAAGTTTCCTCAGAAACATTCTTAAACATGTGAAAAATTCCTATCGCTCTATTGCATTATTACACCATTATAAAGTTGAGACGTCTTCTTCATTAAGTGTCGATAAAAAAGGGCCCTCTTTCATAAATTATGCCTACTACAAAAAGGCACACACATTTTATATGACACCGTGCCTATTACGAAAAGGCGAGTAATCTAAAGCATTTTATATGCAAAACTCAGAGGTAAAACTAAAACCCCAAAAAACAAAGCATGCAAAAGACTTAAAGAGTGAAACAGAAACTCAACGGAAAACAAAAGTCATACCTGCATTAATATATTAAAACGGCTAGGTAAAAACTAAGTATTAACTTATACTTAGCCGTATAGAGTTTTTTATACATTGAGGTGACCCTAAGTTGTCATTTGGGGACTTTAAGAGATCCAAATTTACCCCCGATGGGACTGGGGGTAACCACCAATTGAGACAAAAAAAAAAGGGAGGAACCAACTTCTTAAACTTCATCAGGAGGGGGGTAGACTTCACTGGCAGAAGGAGCAGGGGCGGCTTGGGACAAAGAGACTTGAGCAGCACGAGCCTCACATTCAGGTGAAGAGAGATTCTGACCTTGTTGAGCCTTCTCAATGGACTCCTTGATTTTTGCAATTTCAGCATTAAGGTCGAAACCCTCTCGGCTCATTTCAGTCAATGTGTCGAGGCGAGAGTTCATATACGCCCAACTAACATCGACAGCTGCCCTATCTTCAAGAGCTTCGTAATCTTTCTCCCATAGCNGTCTTTCTTCCATAGCATAACTTCAGCTCTTAGTTCATCCCTCTCAGTCACAGCAACATCATTAGAGGCCCTTAAAGGAGCAAAAGACCTTTCCAGGAATTGAACTTTCTCCAAAGAGTTGCGGAGATCCTCCTAGGTCTGAGTAAGAGATTACACTAGTTCGCCCGAATACTCCTCCTTTTGTTCTAGTAAGGCCTTTAAACTCCTGACCTCTTCAGAGGCACGAGACAGCTGCTCCCCGAATGAGGACTCTAGGATGCTCTTATCCTTGTCTGCCTGATCAGAGGATGCCTTCTCCACGGCCAACTCTGCCGTCATGACCCTCACTTGCTGCTCCAAGGTACATTTTTCTTCTTCTACAGCCTCCATGTCGAGCCTTAAGCTTTCATACTGCTCCTTCCAGTTATCTGCTTCCGCGCGCCATTCTTTCACTTCCTACTCCGTATTAGAAACCCTCTTCATAAGCTTCGTGCCTATAAGATTGATTTGCAAAAGAAAACCAATTAGATATGGTAAATACATGTACAAGAATGAACACAAGAAAATGCATTTTACCTTTAAATAAGTATGCACGATTTCATTAGCCCATGTAAGGGAATTGTGGTTGTCCAACTTAGCTCTCTCTGTCGGGCCTATCAACGGTTTCAACCACACATCAGGCTGGCCAAACTTTTCAAAGAGACTACCCTCTATTGGAACTTCTATCATCACTTGCCTCATCTCCCTGCTGGAAGACCCTACTTCTGTAACAGAAGGCACGGAAGCAGGTAGAGATGAAGGAGCCAAGGGAGAGGAAGTCTGAGGGGCCGAAAAAGCCACGGGAGAGGGAGAAACTACAAGAGCAGGAATAGCCACGGGAGTAGGAGAAATAACTGGAACACTTTAAGGGAGTTCTCTAAGAGATGGAGAGAAAACAGCCAAGGGAGCTTCATCAGCAATAGGACCAACGCCTTCACGGAACAAATGGTCAACATATTCACGCACGGGAGAGGGAGTAGCATCCTCGGAGGCAGAAAGTCAAACTTCAGGCACGGAAGGCACAATGACAGGTGTAGACTGGTCGTCTGATACCACCTTCTTTCTGCGTGACCTATGGACCAAAGTACCCTCCTCTTCCTCCTCTTCTCCCGAGGTCCTTGACCCACCTGCTTTTCTCTTTGAAGAAGAAGAGCCTGAAATGATCTCCTGGGCCTGAGCCAGTGATAACTTGGGAACAGAAGCAGATGCAGAAACTACACGAGCAGGAAACCCTGTCAAAAGGAAAGGGTTAAATAATGCTCAAAGGAATAAACAAGTACAAAAAAAAACTTCACTTACCATGAGTCTTAACTCTCCAACCAAAACTCTCAAAGAGGTACTTCCATGAACGTTCTTCCAATGGAGCGATTAACAAAAGCTTTTCTACCAGATCTATGAAACCGGAGACATTCTCGACGGTTCCCATGATTGCTGCAAAAAGAATAAAAAGATACAATATTGATAAGATATCTAAAGCAAAAATCAAGGAATGTGAGCAAAAATGTACTCACGTGCAAAATTCCACTTCTCAGGGAAGGGAAGATTCTCTTCACCTACTAAACCAGCAGTAGGAACAGCAACATACCGAAGAAACCAACCTCGATCTTTATCATCTTCATAAGTCACTAACACCCTTTTACTCCTAGTAGCTAGGGTAAAAATTCCCCGACGGAACAACATTGGGGAATAGAGGTGAAGAAGGTGATGAAAGGTAAAGGGGATCGAAGCTAAGGTAGCCAAGTATCTAAGACATGCAATGAATCAGGACCGACTTGTCCCAAGCAAATTTTGAAAAATCGACAGAACTCGACGATTACTAGGTCGATGGGAGGCTTGAACCCTAATGTAAAGGGATAGGTATAAACAAAAGAATCCCTGTCTTGTAAGACGTTATTATTTGATTACTGTTTGGAATGATTGCAGGAAAGTCAGAACTCCAATAACAGTCCCTCCGTATAAGAGGAATTAAACCTTCAGTGAGTTGGGTAGGGTACTTGTCAACACTATCAAGAGACGAAAATGAACAAACCTATTCTCTAAGGGCCTGACTATCCCTAGCAAAGGTGAACTCCGCAGGTACTATTTCATCGACCCTCGGTTCGCGCAAAGTTTTGTGACGTTCTCTACCTTTGGACGAAGATCTAGAAGCCCTAGCCCTCGGAGAAGTTAAAGACCTAGAAGAAGGATGGGAAGTAATTTGAGAAGAGGAAGAACCCCTTGAAGGAGTAGAACCTAAACTCCTCAACCTGCCGCCTCTCCTACTCTGCGTTGGAGCAGAAGAGGGAGTCAAATCATCTACATTTATGACTCTCTTAGATTGGTTTGAAGAAGACATATCTACAAAGACAAGGGAAAAGTTCTTTACAAATAAAGTTTAAAATTTAGAAGTTTTTCGTGAAAGAAAAGAAAAAGGGGTATTTATACTCGAATAAAACCATCAAAAAATGGGAAAAAACAATGATGTGAAAGCCATAATTGAAGATGTCACTTTGTGACTGATGCAACCGCAAAAAGCCCTAAAAGGCGCTGAACAATTGAAGAAACAACTGGAAATGCCACATGGCATAAACATTAGATGAAAGTGACAAGCGACACTTACGTACTAAAAAAGATGCAATGATTCGAGTGAAGCGGCGACAAAATATTCCCGCCATAAATGAGTATCCACTTACCAAATATTAATTGATAAATATATGGTAAGTAGGGGGACTATCTGTATTGGTAAAAAAGAGCTTCACACGTGTAATATATCTTGATGACTCAGCAGTCTACGTGGAGAAATGAAGACACGATAGCTGGACGGCACTCTATGAAGAGGTATGAGGCAAAGAGGCATGGCAAATCACACCCACGGATTAATTAGCTACGAAAGTCTCAACCTAATTGAGAAGATGAAGAGACACGGTCAAAATGTATATGGTCGGAACAAAGGGCAGATTCAGAGATCTTAAATTAGTGATCCACACGTTACACAACAGTTACGGTTACTCATTGTAACGTTACATTAATGTCATAATTAGTCATTAATGCTCAATCACTGAAAAGGGCAGACGTTATATTCGGAATTCCCTATATAAGGGAGTAAAATATAACATGTAAAGATCATCCGAACTACTATTGCAATACACTTTACTTTTCGTGCATCTCATTGAATTTTCTTTATTTAATTACTTACAATAATCAGTCTTGCCTTAGTTATAAGAAACCCATGTTCATCCTAAAAATAGCTTTGGTCAAAGGATCTAGTTCTTTGGTTAAACAAGTACCAGTTGTGAGGGATTTCCCAGATGTGTTTCCAGTTGATCTTCCGGGCATGCCGCCCGACAGAGATATTAACTTTGGCATTAATTTGTTACCGGGCACTCAACCCATCTCTATTTCTCCTTACCGTATGGATCCTCCTGAGTTGAAGGAGTTGAAGAAGCAGTTGCAGGTGTTGCTTGATAAGGGCTTCATTTGGCCTAGTGTGTCTCCTTGGCGTGATCCGGTCTTATTTGTGAAGAAAAAGGATGGTTCTATGCGTATGTGTATTGATTATCACCAGTTGAACAAGGTTACAATGAAGAACAGGTATCCATTGCCTCGCATTGATGACTTATTTGATCAATTACAGGGTGCCAGGGTGTTTTCCAAGATTGAATTACGTTCAGGATATCATCACTTGAAGATTCGGGGGCCAGATATCCCGAAGACTGCTTTCAGGACCAAATATGGTCACTATGAGTTTCTTGTCATGTCTTTCGGGCTGACCAATGCCCCAGGAACCTTTATGCATTTGATGCACAGTGTTTCGGCCTTATCTTGACTCCTTCTTCATTGTGTTTATTGATGATATTCTGGTGTACTCTCAAATTCGGGAGGATAATAAGCAGCACCTGAGGAGTATGCTTCAGACTTTGAAAGAAAATAAGTTGTATGCAAAATTTTCTAAGTCTGAGTTTTTGCTAGACTCAGTGGAATTCTTGGGTCATGTAGTATCGAGTGATGGGATCAAGGTAGATCCAAAGAAGGTGGAGGCAGTGCAGAGTTGGCCTATACCATCATTAGCTACGAAGATCCGGAGTTTTCTTGGTTTGGAGGGGTATTACCGTCATTTTGTAGAGGGATTCTCATGTATTGCAACACCTATGACCAGGCTGACCCAGAAGGGTGCTCCGTTCAGGTGGACAAAGGAGTGTGAGAAGAGCTTCAGAATCTCAAGACAGCTTTGACTACAACCCCAATATTGGTATTGCCTATAGGTTCGGGGTCTTACACCGTATATTGTGATACTTCGCGGATTGGTCTTGGCACGATGTTGATGCAGGACGGTAGGTGATTGCGTACCCGTCTAAACAGTTGAAGGTGCATGAGAAGAACTACCCTGTCAACGATCTTGAGTTAGCAGCTATTGTTCATGCCTTGAAGATTTGGCACCACTATTTGTACGGTGTTCCTTGTGAGATTTTCACTGATCACCGGAGTTTTCAGCACTTGTTCAAGGGAAAGGATCTTAACTTGCCTCGGTGGTGGTGGTTGGAGCTACTTAAGGATTATGACATCACTATTTTTTACCACCCAGGGAAGGACAATGTGGTGGTCGATGCTTTGAGTCGCCGAGCAGAGAGTTTGGGGAGTTTAGCATATCTTCCAGCAACAGAGAGACCCTTAGCATTGGATGTTCAGGCCTTAGCCAGCCAGTTTTTCAGATTGGATATTTCAGAGCCGAGATGGGTATTGGCTTGTGTGGTCTCTAGGTCTTCCCTTTATGATCGTATTAGGGAGCGTCAGTATGATGACCCCCATTTGCTAGTCCTTCAAGACAGGGTTCGTCGAGGTGATGCTATAGATGTGACTATTAGTAATGATTGCGTGTTGATAATGCAGGGCCAGATATGTGTGCCTAATGTGGATGGGTTTCGGGAGTTGATTCTAGAGGAGGCTCACAGCTCACAGTAATCCATCCATCCAGGTACCGCGAAGATGTACCAGTATTTGAGACAACACTATTGGTGTAGGAGGATTAAGAAGGATATAGTTGGGTTTGTGGCTTGGCGTCTCAACTATCAGCAGGTTAAGTACGAGCATCAGAGACCGGGTGGCTTTCTTAAGAGGTTAGAGATCCTAGAGTGGAAGTGGGAGCGGATTACCATGGATTTCATAGTTGGGATCCCACGGGCTTCGAGGAAGTTCGACGCTATTTGGGTGATTGTGGATCGACTAACCAAGTCCGCGCACTTCATTCCAGTCGAAACTACTTACTCTTCAGAGCGGTTGGCTGAGATTTACATCTGAGAGATTGTTTGCCTTTACGGTGTCCCAATTTCTATCATTTCAGATAGAGGCACATAATTTACATCGCAGTTTTAGAGGGCCGTGCAGTGAGAGTTGGTTACTCAGGTTGAGTTGAGCATAACCTTTCACCCCCAGATGGAGGGACAATCTGAGCGCACTATCTTGATATTGGAGGACATGTTACGCACTTGTGTCATTGATTTTGGGGGTTCATGGGACCAATTTGTGCTGCTCGCGGAGCATATAACAACACTCATTAGTCGAGCATTCAGATGGATTCGTATGAGGATTTATATGGGATGCGGTGTAGATCTCTAGTGGGATGGTTTGAGCCGGGGGAGGCTAGGGTCTTGGGTACAGACTTGGTCCAAGATGCATTAGACAAGGTGAAATTGATTCAGGAGCGGCTTCGCATGGTGCAACCTAGGTAGAAGAGTTATGCGAACATGAACGTCTGTGATGTGTCTTTCATGGTCGGGGAGAAGGTTCTGCTAAAGGTATCACCCATGAAGGGTGTTATGAGGTTTGGGAAGAGAGGAAAGTTGAGCCCCCGGTTCATTGGGCCTTTTGAGGTACTTCTGAGGATAGGGGAGGTGGCTTATAAGCTTGCCTTTCCACCTAGCTTGTCGAGTGTGCATCCATTATTTCATGTTTCTATGCTCCGGAAGTATATTGGCAATCCGTTCCATGTTTTTATTTCAGTACGGCTCAAATGGATGGTGATCTGACTTATGGTGTGGAGCCGGTGGCCATTTTGGATCGGCAGGTTCAGAAGTTGAGGTCAAAGGATATAGCTTCAGTGAAGGTGCAGTGGAGAGGTCATCCTGGAGGAGGCCACTTGGGGGACCGAGCGGGAGATGCAGAGCAGATATCCACACCTATTTGAGACTCCAGGTATGTTTCTAGACTCGTTCGAGGACGGACAATTGTTTTAAGAGGGGAGGATGTGAATACCCAACCAGTCGTATTGAGAGTTATAGACCCGATACGCTATTAATTGTTTTCCCCATATCTATTTTTGCTATTGTGACTTACCGGGAGGGTTCGTTTTGGTTCTCGGAGTGAATTGAGACACTTAGTCTCTTAATTGGGAGCTTAAGTTGGAAAAGTCGACCGAATATTGACTTGTGTGTAAATGACATTCGATTTAAATTTTTATGGTTCCGTTAGCTTCGTTAGGTGATTTTGGACTTAGGAGAGCGTCCGGAATGTGATTTGGAGGTCCGTAGCAGAATTAGGCTTGAATTGGCGAAAGTTAGAATGTTGGCAATTTTTGGTCGGCAGTGAAAATTTTGATATCGGGGTCGTATTGGATTTCCGGAAGTTGGAGTAGGTTTGTGGTGTCATTCTTGACTTGTGTGTAAAATTTGAGGTCATTCGGATGTGATTTGATATGTTTCGACGTCGTTTGTAGAATTTAGAAATTTCAAAGTTCATTAGGCTTGAATTCGTGTGTAATTCATGTTTTTGATATTGTTTGAGGTGATTTGAGGGTTTGACTAAGTTCTTATGATGTTTTGGGACTTGTTGGTAGGTTTATTTGAGGTCCCGAGGGCCTCGGGTGAGTTTCGGGTGGTTAACGGATCATTATTGACCTTTGAGTTATACCTGATATCTGCTGGTTTTTTATGTTGCCAGTTTCCTCTTACGCGTTGCGAGGCAGGTCTCACGTTCGTGAAGTATACCTGGAGGCTGGGGAGGATTGTTCTTCGCGTTTGCAAAGAAAAGGATGCGTTCGCGAAGGATTGGGAGTAGAGTGCATCGGGGACGCGAGATGGGGGATGTGTTCGCGAAGAAGAGAAGAGGAAACTAGGGACCATTCATTTGGTTTACGCATTCGCGGAGGTGCAGTGCGATCGTGATGAGCGGGGTCAGTAAAGGTATGTGTTCCCGTATGGATGATCACGTTCGTGTAGAATGGAATTTTGGTCTAAGGCGATTTGTGCTTCGCGAACGCGAGGGTGCTTCCACGTTCGCGAAGAAGGCGTACCTGGGCAGAATAAAAGATTTAAAAAATGAGGATTTGAGTTCATATCACAAAATTGAATTGGGAGCTCGGTAGAAAGCGATTTTTGGAAAGATTCTTGCGTGGGTGTTTGGTGTAAGTGATTCTTACCGAGTTTTGGTTAATTCCCATAATTATGTCTTTAATTTCATCATTAAATTAGTGATTTGCGGTGGAAAATTGGGGAAAATTTGAGAAAGGTCCTTAGGCCAAATTTTGGGGTTTGATCGAGATTTTGGTATCCGATTTGAGTAAATTTGGTAGGGTTAGGCTCGTGAGTTAATGGGTGTTAATAATTTATGAATTTTACCCGATTCCGAGATGTGGGCCCGGGGAGGCTTTTTGAGCGATTATCCAATTTCTTACTTTAACTTTAATTCCATTAGCTAGATTAGTTTCTTGTAGTTATATTTGTGTTATATAATTGGTTTTGGATAGATTTGGGCCATTCGAAGTAGCATATTCGTGGAAAGAGCATTATTTCGGATTGATTTGAGCTAGGTTTAGAAGAGGAAGGTCTGGAAACATTGATATGAGAAGAAGAATCGCGGTTAGACAACGAGCCTAAATTACGGAGTCTGCCACCTCTCCTACTTCTAGTAGATACAGTAAAAAAAGCGAGCTCATAAACGATACCAACTTTGCCAGGGTCAGGTGTAGAAGAAGACATGGTTATATGAAGAACTAACAAATAATAGATGCAGAAGTAAGAAGGAAGGGTAAAATAAAGAATACTGTAGAAGAGGGACGAGAAAAAAAAGAAGAACGAGGTATTTATAAGAAGAAGCAATCATCATTGAAGGTAGGTCATTATGAAGCGTCATAATGAAACCGTCACTTCGTGACTGACGCAGCAGCAAAAAAACACTAAAAAACGTTGAAAAATTGAAGAACCAATTTCCAAGAGCCACGTGGAATATGCATTAAATAGATGTGACATATGCAGCGTTGATTCTAAATAAAATGCAATGATACTCGAAAAGCAGCGGCAAAGAATTCCCGACATAAATACTTACCACTTCCCGAATATTCAAAAAGTGGGAGGACTATCTGTATTGGTAGAAAAAATATGTCACACGTGTAATTTTACTGAGCTGACAAAACATGATACGTAGAACAATGGTGAAGTGACAATTGGCATATTTCATTAATGAAATATATGAAGCAAGAAAGATGCAAAGTAAACACCCACGAGACAGTAAAGAACAAATGACCGAGCCTAGATAGATGTTGAAGAGGCACGAGCGGAACGAATCAAGACTAAAAAGAAGGAAGATTCATGAACTCGCAATTAATAATGAAAGGGAATCAGAATTGTTACAAAGCCCTTATAGTTTACGAATGTGTTAGTTATGATTATCAACCATAACGGGAAATTAATGTCATTAATGCTCATAATGAATTCGTCATAAATAGAGAGAAACGTTATATTTTGATATTCCTATACAAAGATACAAAATCTCACTTGTAAGGACAGGTTCTAAACACTATCGAAATATACTTATATTTTCTTGCTTTTTTTGAGGAATCGATTATCATTTTTATTTCTTCTTTCTTTTTTGCTAATTCATATTGCTATTTTTGTTTCTTTTCAAGAGAATTATAGGGGAAGTAAGGAATTATTTAGTTATCAGTAGCCTGATTTCTTCTAAATATAGGCTTTGACTAAAAATCCTAGTTAAACAGTGTCTCTAACACTGTAAACCTTCTATTTGTCTCTATCCTAGTGTCGGCTCAATGCACAAGCTACCAAGGCAAGTGTTGTAGTCCCCCAAATTTGAGGGCCCTATTTTCTAATAATTACCAGTATTAGGGACTGTGTTTATAGGTATTTTTTAATTAATAAAATATACAAAATTTTAATAAAAAAGAAAAGACAATTTGTAGTTAATATAAATTACGTGAATTATGAAGTAAATTAAGTAATAAAATCAACAACTTTATCTTACGTGTGTGAACAAAGACCTTATTTTGGGTTTAGTCAATAGGATATATACCAATTCTGCTTCTTTGGTTATTTTATTTCTCAGGATACAAGGTTTACTTTACTCCTTTTCCCCATTCTTCAAAGATAATTGTTAATTTTGTCAAAAATAGAACCCTGAAATGCGTCGAACAAAGTATTGCATATTTCTTTTTGTTCATTTCCGAAGTGCAACTAGCAAATTAAAGTAGTGAGTTATCAACATCTAGAACAAGTTCTATTGTTTTAGATTTTATTATTTGTATTATATTGATGGTTTAGCTTATTAATATGAATTAAAAGTGCTAAGAATATAGAAGAAGTAAAACATAATACTTAATCAGTTAAAAAGACTTGATTCTTTTTCAAATGTCTATATTCCTTATATAATAATGTTAACAATTGCTTCAGTTGAAAGACCTTTTTAAAAATTAAAATTGATAAAATTTTACCTAAGATCAACAATGTCTCAAGAACAATTAAACAGATTGACTAATAATTAATAATTTTGCATCTCAAAAGGCTAAAAAAATAAACTTCAAATAAAATCATATATGAAGTTTATTTTTTTTTAAATTAAGGTCTTCTTTTTAATTTTCGCTTAAGGCCACCGAATAGGTTGAGCCGCCCTTGCCTTTCCTCCTTTTGTTGTTACTTCTTTTCATTCTTCCATTTTCTTGCTATTTTTTCCTTCATGTTTTTGTCACACTGTAATATTTACAAGTAGCGCAACGTCATTCATAGTTGTTCTTGGATGAAATTTACATCAACAAATTGGGGAAGAAAATGTTTGCAAAGCCATTCATATCACACTCACCATAAAGAATCGATTCGTTATATAAAGTGCAAAGAGATAAATAACCTAATATTTCTTTTCTTTGGAGAAATAATACTAAGATGAATTTTTTACAATTAAAATTTGAGAGATCACATAAATTCTTTTGCTATGATGAAATAGAAATTATGTAGTTGCGTTTAGATGTCCATAAGACTATATTTCTTATTTTGTCGTTGCTTAACATAAAATTTGTGTGAGTTGATTTATATTTGCATGCTTCATGTTTCTTTTATTTTTAACCACGCCCTCACTCCTGAAGAAGATGAATATTCACAAGTGAATTCTAAATGTTCTCTTTTTATAGAGGACGATAAATGATCACAAAATATGGTATAATTGTGAATGTGTATTTCATACTTAAATTTAAATATGCTTCAAAAGATTTTGTCAAAGACTTATATAGAGGATCATAAAAATCAAAAAATAATTCTATTATAATTTTTTTTTTTTAAGAACCGTTGCGAAGTGCGGGCGGGTATACTAGTTTAAATATATCTTTCTCATATAATAGTGGAGGAAAGATAAATTGAATAAACTGAGGGGGATGTGACTTTCTTGTGGGTGGGGGGGGGGGGGGGGGGGGGGGGGGGGGGTAAATCAGTTGCTTGTGTTGGTCAAGATGAGCTGACTTATTAAATGAGTTATTTCCCAACCCTACCCAAAGTTCAATTGGGTTAAGATGGGCTAGGTGGTCAAGATGTGCTAAATAATTAGTTGTGACCCAACCTGCCCAAATTGACCCAAATTTTTGCAATATCCTCAACTTTCAAACAAGCATATATAAAAATTATCTTATGTTTTGGAATAAATGTCAATCCATGCCTAATGATTTCTTTCCTCAATTTTGATATAGAACTTTATTTGATAGCTTTTCATTTTATAATATTAACAAAGATCAGAATAATAAAAAATAGTAAAATTATAACTTTTCACCCATCCCAACCCACCTCCCATCACCCCAAACCCACCCTATCCCTGAACCACCCCCCTCACCTCTACCCTAAATAGAAATATTAATTAAAATACTTTTTTTTAATGAATGCGGGAATATATCAATAACAACTTTGATTATATACTATTACTACTCAGAATCCGAAGTCACAATTCACGAACATACTAAGAGTTTACTACAAGTATTTGTCCGAAAGAAACTACAACTATTTGCAAAATAAGGAAAAACAGTAAAGTATGGGGTATATGAGGGGACGCCAGGGCCTGCGGACGCCAACATGACTACCTTGGGTCTCCTAGCAGTGAATCCTACAGCCAACCTCTCGATCAGCCCGAACCTGCTCCAAAATTTGCACAGGAAGTGCAGAATGCAGTATCAGTACAACCGACCCCATGTACTGGTAAGTGCCGAGCCTAACCTCGACAAAGGAGTGACGAGGCTACGGCGGGACACTCACAATATAATCTGCATACGGTATATAATAAAAGCAGCAAGGAAGACAGAATAAAGTAAAGTAGTAACTTGCAAGAAGTAAATACAGTACTCAAAGTATTTCATCAGTGTTCAACTACTACCATCCTTAAGTGCAATTGAAGACTATCGTAGGGCTAACAAAGTCAAGAGAAAGTATAAGCATATATATTGTTGCGGCGCGCAATCCGATCCCACCGTACATATCATATTTCTCCCTTATTTCCTCTTAATAGCGTAAACAACATAATATAAATAAAAGTGATGCGGCTTAAAACCCGATCCCACTGTATCACAACAATCACAATCACAATCACAGTTCACCCTTATTTCACCACAATTTACCCTTATTATACCTGTTGTGACGTGCAATCCGATCCCACCGTACAATATCAGTTCATCCTTATTCCTCCTTAATGTATCACCCTTATTCCAGCTGTTGCAGCGTGTAATCCGATCCCACCATATCAATATCAATTACTCAGTAAGTACAGAAATTTTACAAGTCAACACAAAACCCTTCACGATACTTAAACTTCAAATCAAAGCAAATGGAAAGCTTGTACATTATGAAACTTCACACAAGTAATACTACTCAGCGAGACCAATCCAGAATATATCATAAAAGCACCGATAAACCAGCTTAAACAAATAATAGGAGTCAATGAAGCTATGGAATAACTAATACCTTCAACAAAAGGGAAAACAATGTCTAACAAGTAGCAATTAGGCATGGGAATACAAGTAAAGCATGTAACAGTTAAGGCATGGGAAAAGACAATATGAAAAGAACGGGAAGGAAAAAGGCAAAACAGATAACTTGGCGGCACATAAGTACTCGTCACCTCACATATATGCCGCTCCCATGAATTTCATATAGAAAATAGGCCGATGGTTCCTAATCCCTCAAGTCAAAGTTAGACACAACAATTACCTCGCTCCACATGCCACTTAATGCTCAATTACCGTTTTTCCTCTAGTATCCACCTCCAAACAACCCGTATCTAGCCATAATTAACTCAATAACATCAAATATTGCTAAAAGTAATCAATTACATGCATAAATGTTGATTTTCCAAACCTTCCTCCCAAAAAGTCAAAAATTGATCCCGGGCCCGCTTGGTCAAAACTCGAGGTTCGGACCAAAACCCATTCACCCCCGAGCCCGATTATGCGATAAGTTTTGAAATTCGACCTCAATTTGAGATCTAAATCCCAATTTCTCAAAAAAACCTAATTCTACCCAAACCCTCAATTTCTACCATGAAAATCCTAGATTTTTTGTTGAAAATTCATGAAATGTGATAGGAAACTGAAAGAAAGTGGGTTAGGATCACTTACCAATTTTTTGGAGAAGAATTGGTCTTGGAAGAATCGTCTCTAGAGTTCTAGGATTTGAAAATTTGGAAATGAATCAAAAAATCCCGTCTAAGTCTCTTTTCATCAGCTGCAGATGTCGCATTTGCGACCTGAGCTTCACCAATGCGAAGCCTGCAAAAGCGAAGAAGGCATCGCAAATGCGAGCCCCTTCTCATTTCTGCATAATTTGCAAATGCGAGGAAAGGTTCGCAAATGCGAACATTGGATGACCGAAAATGCGACCCAATCAACGCAAATGCGAAGACTACCCTCCCCGGACCAACTTCGCAAATGCGAAACGTGTGTGGCCCAGCTCCTCTTCGCATTTGCGATGAGAAGCTCGCAAATGCGAAACTCTCAGATGTCGCAATTATGATGCCTGATCTCGTAAATGCGAGATCATAGTCTTGCAACAAGATCAGTTACACCAATAAATTTTTCTAAGTTCAAATCACTCTGTAGCCTATCTGAAACTCACCCGAGCCCTCGGGGATCCAAAGCAAACATGCCCACAAGTCTAAAATATCATATGAACTTGTTCACGCGATCAAATCGCCAAAATAACACCTAGAACCACGAATTTAACCCCAAATCACATGAAACTTTCAAGAAAACTTTGAAATTCCAATTTTCACAACCGAACGTCCGAATCACGTCAAATTAACTCCGTTTTCCCCAAATTTGGCAGACAAGTCATAATTATGGTATTGGACCTACACCAGGTTCCGGAACCAGAATATGGACCCGTTATCCAAAAAGTCAAACTTCGGTCAAACACTTCAATTTCGTTAAGCTTTCAACTTTCAAATTTTGACATAGTCCGATATCTCGGGCTAGGGACTTCCAGTTTCGATTCCGGGCATACGGCCAAGTTCCAAATCATGATACGGACCCACCGGGACCGTCAAAATACGAATTCGGGTCCGTTTGCCAAAAATATTGAACGAAGTCAACTCAAATGAAGTTTTTAATCAAAATTTCTTATTTTTATTAGTTTTTAACATAAAAGCTTTTCGGAATGACGCCCGGACTGTGCACGCAAATCGAGAAAGACTAAAACATAACTTTTAAAGGTTTTGGATCACAAAATTAGGTTAAGATTATAAGATGACCTATCGGGTCATCACAACCTGTCCTTTATTTAATGATATAAATTTTATTTGTTATATTTTTTGTTGTGATAATGTGTTTCTTCTTTATTTTTAGATATTTTTCATGTTTGATGATTATTTTTGTCAAAAACAGTTAGTTAAATTAACCATCCAACATCATGAAAAGGAAGTAATCATTTTGTTGAAATGAAAGAAAATACTTTTTCTATGTCATCAAAAGAAAATATTCATTTTGTTGAAATGAAAGAAAGTACTTTTTCTACATCATGAAAAGATAGTCTACCGATGTGGAGCTGCTACGCGAGAGCATTTCCATACACATAATAAAAATTTAGGGAGAAGGAATCGCCTTGCCGAAAATACATTGAGACAGTTGGAAAAACTTTGTCCTTGTGACATTAATCAGTATTGAAGTTGAGGTGGTCGTGATGCAGGGCATGATAAGAGTAAATATTGCGGATGTGATATTAAAAAAGTGGAGCGTACGACGAATGAAGGACCACTCTAACCTGTCGAAGGTTTTTTTATCTAGTTTTAGGAGCATGTGGCTTTGTTTACCCCGTATTTTGCGGAGATGACTGAGAATTTCTTGGACAATGATTGCGTTGTCCGAGGCGCGCTTTCCTGGTTGAAAACTGGATTGAGTGGGTCCTATAATTTTATGTAACAGATGCTTGAGTTGATTGACTAAATTCTTTTTAATTAACTTGTATATAGTGTTGCAAATTCTGATCAGTCGGAATTGAGCAACTTAAACTGCATGTTTTATCTTGGGTATGTGACATAAATAAGTTTGATTTATTTCAAGAGGAATGGTTTTATCCGCAATGAATTTGCGACAAAAAGTAGTAATATTAGAACTCACTTCCGACCAGTAATCTTGAAAAAAATACGAGTGTAAGCCATCAGGTCCTGGAGATTTGAAAAGTTTAAATGAGGAGAGAGCTTGAGTAATTTCAATGTCCTTGAGAATGGGATGATAAAGTAGCTTGATCAGCAGGACATAAGCAACTATTATAAACCGGAGAGTAAAGCCTATCGGAAAGGCTTGTTCTGTAGGGAAGAGAGTATTGTAGTAACGGAGGATAGAGTTTTGAATTTCTGTTGGATCGAAGCACCAGTTTCCTACACTATTTTGAAGAGCGGTAATTCGATCTCGTCTACGTCTTTGTAAGGTCTTCATGTGGAAAAACTTTGTGTTAGCGTCTCCATTATTTAGCCAATTAATTTTAGATTTTAACTTCCAAAAGTCTTCTTCTAACCTAATAACACTATTGTATTTATTTGTGAGTTGGATCTCTAGATATTGTAAGAAACTACTTGTGGGATAATAAATGGACGATTGGATTCTATTTAGTCGAGCAAAAAACTTTCATTTTTTAACGAATATATATCCAAAGAATTCTTTATTCCAAGTAAGGACATTTTGCTGGAAAGCTTTTGTTGCATCTAGAAGTGAGGATGGTTACTCCAAGTTTGTTGAACTAGTGGGCGAAAAGTAAGGTGAGTTGCCCGGATATTTTCTAGACAATGTTTTTTTGTATTTACGAGAATTACGATTTGTTTCTAGAGATATTAGTAAGGGACAATGATCAAAATGAGTTCGAGGGAGGTGTTGGACCATAACTTCTGGGATAAGCTTAAGCCATATAGTTAGCTAGAATGTGATCTAGTCTTTCTAGAATAGTGTAATTGTGGCCTATTAGACCATGTAAAATGACTACCCTTAAAGCCTACATCTATAAGGTGACAGTAGTTAATACAGTTTGCAAATGGATTAGCACGTCTGTTGCTAATAGAGTTTCTTCCAAATTTTTCTGCAGCCCGTAGGACTTCATTAAAGTCCCCTACTAGTCAAGGTCCCTTATAATTGTCATGTAAACACATTAAATTGTTCCTGAGCATATTACGAGGTGTAATAGATTTGCTAGTATAAATGGAAGAAAAAATCCATTTAGTAGTAAAGGGCCACACCTGAACCATGTAATATATTTCTTGCTCAAACATCCAAAGTTCATCAACATTAACTAACTCACGATGCCATAGTATAACTAGACCTCCAGAGAGCTCATTGGATGAGACTTGAGACATATCAGTGAAATGAAAATCATCCCTAAGGTTAGTATGGTCTTGCATGTGTGTTTCTAATCGAACTACAAGGGCTTGCCCATGGTTATTTAAAAGGGAGCAGAATTAATGCCTAAATTTTGCATTTTGCGAGCCTCTACAGTTCCAGACTATCACATTCATGATAGGTTGGTTGGGGTGCTCATTAATAATTTGATCAGACATCACTTCCAAAGGAGAAGGAGGTGGTGCATTCATATGTGACTACTGGGTGATTCTGGCGAAGCGTAGGAATTATGACCATGGTATATTTCTCCACTTCTTGGTCGGTAGTGGTCTTTAAGTTCATGCTGCATGTTTCTAGCTCGAGAGGGCATTTAAGTATGAGTTTTTTGCGTACTGCTCTTTGAGGCTATAGAGCTGGATACCCTTTAGCCATAGGAATTATGTCCTTGTTTCCCTCATTCCTCCATTATTAGGGCTAGCTATAGGCGAGTCTGGTCGTTTAGTGTATTTGGTGAGGGAGTGGGTGTGGGTAGGGGATTGTTCGTTGGAGTGAGAGGATTATAAGGGTTGGTCGACGATGGGTAAGTTTGTGGTTGGGTAAAAGAGTTCATGTGTTAGAACCAAGGGGCATAAACTGTCCCCAAGTGATGTGGTGGGTAGAAAGGTAGGAGCCCCATTGTTTGATTCAGGTGTTGGGTTGGAGGGTTCATGGGGTAACTCTACATTGGGGTACCTGATGAGGATGGTTGATGATGGTCGATCTGTATATGCATTTACGTCGAGTACCACTAAATCTAAGCATAAGCAGATACCCAAGTGCATCCCCTCGGTTACTATCTCCACTAAATGTGTTGGGTTTTGGACAAGGAGAACTACTTCCTAGTTGTTAGTTCCATGGTGAAGATCAGTGCATATCCCTAAAGGCCCATATCCAACCATGACTGAAGTGAGTAGTCTACTGGTGGTATTTGGGATGTATATATGGTATCGCTGGTGTTGGATGTGGAGAGCCGTTCATGATGAGTATTGTATACGGTGAAATCGGGAAAGGCCGATTTTCGGGCTTCTTTAGCACTCCGAGTGAATTGGCCTCTGTTGTGTCGGCGCAGAGTCCGAATTTCAACCCTGAGGCGCACACCTCGAGAAAGTATTTCGAGGAGTCGATATACCTTGGGGCAGGGCAAGCATCAAAGAACGTTATGGGAAAGCGGGAAGTTCCAAAAGGCGTGTGGTTAAAGCTGACAAAGTACACAAAATAGTACGGGCCCGTACCGTGGAACTAAATGGATGTACCAGTCATATCTCCTTGCATTAATTACACATGTACCATGTTGGGATTTCCCCTCATATATAAAGGGGACCTTTGTCACTTTGTAACATATATGATATTCAATACAAAAACAAGAACATCCTCTGCTCTCCAACAAAAATATTCTCTTCAATTGTCTCATTAAATCATTGCTTCTCATTTATTGTGTTCTTAAGTTATTCTTTGTTTATTGCTTATTATTGATCATAAATAGGACAACCTTAAGGAATTCAATATTGTTATATCGTTATCAATAGCCCCTAATCAAGCTTCCCGGATCGACCTCAAGGCCTGCCCGACCACCCTCACGACCGGCCTCTTCGGAGCCTGGTTTGTATAATCTAGTTCTTTTCGCGTTTATTTCATTCTTTTCGCTTCATACTCAGCATCTACTGACTAAACAACCGGTATTAAAATAGATCACATATTTTTAGAACCACATAATCAAATATAATTGTAGTTACCATTTTCAAGGTAAACACTTTGGCGCCCACCGTGGGGCTAACTAATAGTAATCATTTTAGTGCTGGTTTTCTAAAAACAAAAGTTATTCTTCACACTTTTTCGTGTCCAAGAATCTTTAATTTCAGGTCAGAAAATGTCTAATTCAGTAAACGCACGTGAAAACAATGATCCTGAGGAATGCAGACCACAAGAACCCGTGCTCAAACGGGCCAAAGTGCCCACCGCCACAAAAGAGCGAACTCAAAGTTGTATACCTAAAAGAACTATCGTGTTCAGAGAGGAAGATGTCGAAGCATTATCCCAACCGCATAGCGATGCACTGGTAATTTCTTTCCTCTTAAATAGCGTTCAAACTAAACGTGTGCTCGTGGATCCAGGTAGCTCAGCCAATATAATCAGATTCGGGGTAGTGGAGCAGCTCAAGCTGCTTGACCAAATCGTACCTGATTCTAATGCCCTCAGAGGGTTTAACATGGAGAGCGAAACGACAAAGGGGGAAATCGTCATCCCAGTCGATGTGTCTGATACAGCTTGAAGTGCCAGGTTTCATGTCATCGAAGGGGACACGAGATACAACCCCCTACTAGGAAGGCCATGGATACACAGTATCAGGGCGATTCCGTCGACTCTCCATCAGATGTTGAAATTCCCAACCACAGATGACATAAAAATAGTGTATGGGGAGCAGCACACGGCTAAAGAAATGTTCGAAGTGCACGACATCGCGCTAGAGACCATATTTTCCACCTCTGAGGGGTCGGAATATAAACTAGTCCCCGAGAATGACGAGGAAGACTTCCTCACCCCTCGAACCTTCGTTGCCTCCGAAGAATCGGACGCGACAAGATCAACGGTCGAAGAGCTGGAACAAGTCGTTCTGGTGAAACACCTAACAGATCAAAAGGTATACCTGGGAACGGGACTAACCCCTAACTCGGGAAAGAACTCATTCAATTTCTTATTGACAACATTGATTTCTTTGCTTGGTCCCACTTAGATATGACAGGGATCTTCCCGGAAGTATCCACCCATCGACTGCGCGTCGATCCCAGGTTCAAATCGGTGAAGCAAAAAAGAAGGCCTTAGTCCGAGGTAAAGCATGCGGTCTTCAAAGACGAAGTAACAAAACTCCTCAAAATAGGGTCCATCAGGGAAGTAAAGTATCCCGAATGGTTGGCCAATATAGTAGTGGTCCCCAAGAAAGGGAAAAAGTTAAGAATGTGCGTAGATTATAAGGATTCATTCCCGCTGCCCAACATCGATAGATTGACTGATGCCACGGCTGGCCAAGAGATCCTCACTTTCTCGACGCCTACTCCGGGTATAATCAGATTCAAATGAACCCCGAGGATAGGGAGAAAACTTCGTTCATTACGAAATATGACACGTACTGCTACAATATAATGCCCTTCGGACTAAAAAATGCAGGGGCCACATACCAACGCTTAGTTAATAAAATATTTGAACATCAGATAGGCAAATCCATGGAAGTTTACATTGATGACATGCTAGTTAAGTCCCTGCATGCAGAGAACCATTTGACTCATTTGCAGGAAACTTTTGACATCCTTAGAAGCTACAACATGAAGCTCAACCCCGAGAAATGCGCCTTCGGCGTAGGATCGGGCAAATTCTTAGTCTTCATGGTATCAAACCAGGGGATTGAGGTCAACCTCGACAAAATCAAGGCCATCAAAGAAATCATGGTGGTAAACAACGTAAAGACCGTACAACGGTTGACCGGGAGGATAACGGCGTTGGGCCGATTCATCTCGAGGTCGTCAGATTGGAGCTATCACTTTTTCTCTCTACTCAAAAAGAAAAACAACTTTGAGTGGATGACGGAGTGCCAGCGTGCCCTGGAGGAGTTAAAACGGTATCTCTCAAGCTCGCCTTCGCTCCACACCCCATAGAAGGATGAAATGCTATACTTGTACCTAGCAGTATCCGAGGTAGCTGTAAGTGGCGTACTAGTTCGAGATGAGCAAGGTACGCAATTCCCTATCTACTATGTAAGTCGAACCCTGAGAGATGCTGAAACCAGGTATCCACACTTAGAAAAATTAGCTCTTGCATTAATAAGTGCATCTCAAAAATTGAAACGTTATTTTCAAAGCCACCATATATGTGTTTTAACAACATATCCTCTTCGGATATATTGCATAAAACTGAATTGTTGGGCTGCCTACCCAAACGGGCCATTGAGCTCGGAGGGTCCGGATGGCCGCCAAAAAAAAAAGAATCGAAAGATACTACAACCGAAGTGCAAACCTACGATATTTCAGAACTGGGGACTTAGTCCTAAGGAATGTCACCCAAAGCGCTCGAAACCCTAACGAAAGGAAGCTAGGCCCGAGCTGGTAAGGACTGGACCGCATCCTCAAAATAATCGGCAAAGGATCCTACAAGTTAGGCCCCATGGAAGACGAGCAACTGACAAACCATTAGAACATATCAATGCTCAAGCGCTATTATTGCTAAGGTACAATCCTCCCCACCTTTCCTTCAAGCTTTATCACTAACCAAATGTGCAGGTATGCAGGTAAAGGGAATCAAAACATCCCCCAGCTTGAAGGCCTTAGGTTTTAAAGCATGCGCTGCGCCCTTTTTCTATCGCGTCGGATTTTATCCCAAAATGGGTTTTAGCAACGAGGTTTTTAACGAGACAACATCCATATGCTACATAAGAAGAACTCAACAAGTATTCAAGGTTTCTCTCCAATCAACCTCGAATACTGAGGGGCATCCCAGGAGATCACTGAAATATGCCAAAAAGGGTCTCGACAAGAGAATGATGTATCGGACCAAACGGTCGAATGAACCGTGTCCGTGTAGAATAATTGAATCCTCGATGAAAAAAACATGTATACTTGTACTGAGTAATCAGAGAAGTACCCTCTATCATCAAAACATTTCGCACATCAAAGAAGTTTGCCATTTTTTTACAAGAGACAGCCCCAGAGCCAAAAATTTAACAAGCACACGGAAACTGTCCTCGACAGTCACTCCACCGAGTCTCCAAAACTGGAAGCCGTAAGACCTCAGGGCGGGTAACTCCGAGCTCATAAGACCTCTTCGAGGCAACCTTAATTTCGACTCGGGGACTATCCCTGACAGTCGGGTCATCAAGATATAAAACTCGAAGCCGTAAGACCTCAGGGCAGGAAAATTCTAATTCATAAGCCCTCCACGAGGCAATATCAACAGCATCAGTCCTCTTCGAGGCAACACACAAATTTGTAAGACCTTAAAACATGCATAAACCCCATATCAAAGTCAAGGCTATATATCGAACTTGTAAGAACAAAAAGGCATACCCTTGATATAGACGCCATGGCTATCTCACTCGAGGACTAAAATGTTACGGCCAAACATAAATGACCACCGTCATAAGGCTCCGGCCAAACTAACGCAACTCGGAGACGTCCGACTGTTGCCATAAAATCACAGGCCTTCATTTACTTCGAAAAAACTTCAAAAAGAACCGGTTAAAGGTTGTGCCAACCTAAAGCGTAAGAGCCCAAGTCGCCCGTTGCATTAAAGGTTGTACCAACCTAAAGCATAAGCCCAAGTCGCCAGCTAGTCGTATCGACCTTACGCGTAAGAGCCCGAGCCGCCAGCTACAGGTCATACCGACAAAAAGCCCCTCAAGGACAATTAGAAAACCTAAGGGCCGTTGAGCTCGAGTCTAAACCCGATTAGGAGACTAAGCCCGACACGGTTAACTAAAGCGCCTCAGGGCCAAAAAAGTGTAAGAGTCTGAGTCGCCCGCTACATTAAAAATCGTATAAAGCTTACACGTAAGAGCCTTAGCTGCCAGCTACAGGTCATACCGACAAAAAGTGCCTCAGGGCCAATTTGAAAACATGAGGGCCGTTGAGCTCGAGTTTAAACCCGACTCAGAGACTAAGCCCGACACGGTTAACTAAAGCGCCTCAGGGCCAAAAAAGCGTAAGACCCCGAGTCGCCCGCTACATTAAAAATCATATAGACCTTACGCGTAAGAGCCCGAGCCGCCAACTACAAGTCATACCGACAAAAAGTGCCTCAGGGACAATTTGAAAACATGAGGGCCGTTGAGCTCGAGTCGAAACACGACTCGCACACTAAGCTCGACACGGTTAACTAAAGCGCCTCAGGGCCAAAATCCTGAGTCGCCCGCTACATTAAAAATCGTATAGACCTTACGTGTAAGAGCCCGAGCCGCCAACTACAAGTCATACCGAGAAAAAGTGCCTCAGGGCCAATTTGAAAACCTAAGGGCCGTTGAGCTCGAGTCGAAACCCAACTCGGAGACTAAGTCCTATACGGTTAACTAAAGTGCCTCAGGGCTAAAAAAACGTAAGAGCCCGAGTCGCCCGCTATATTAAAAATTGTATAGACCTTACGCGTAAGAGCCCGAGCCGCCAACTACAGGTCATACTCCAAAAAGCGCCTCAGGGCCAATTTGAAAACATGAGGGCCGTTGAGCTCGAGTTGAAACCCAACTCGGAGACAAAGCCCGATACGGTTAACTAAAGCGCCTCAGGGCCAAAAAAGCGTAAGAGCCCGAGTCACCCACTACATTAAAATTCATATAGACCTTATGTGTAAGAGCCCCAACCGCCAGCTACAGGCCATACTGGCAAAAAGCGGCTCAGGGCCAATTTGAAAACTTGAGAGTCGTTGAGCTCGAGTCGAAACCTGACTCGGAGACTAAGCTCGATACGGTTAACTAAAGCGCCTTAGGGCCAAAAAACCGTAAGAGCCCGAGTCGCCTGCTACATTAAAGGTTATACCAACCAAACGCGTAAGAGCCCAAGTCGCCAGCTTAAAAAAAGCCTCAGGGCCAACTTATAACCCCTAGGGTTTTCATTTCTAAGTTCTATTAATCGGATTAATCATGGACAGACATCAAAGACTACTTCAAGATACCAGAAAAGAGCCCTTGCACAAGGAGAAAGAATAAATGAAAACCTAATCTACAGCTAGGGCATGCCTTCAACGGCTTCTTCGGAGATTATACTTTCAGTGGCTTGGCCCTTGGCCCCCGGGTCTTCGACGAACTCTTCCCCCTCGGGGACTTCACCCTCGTCTTCATCATCTTCCGATCCGCTGCTCGAATCATCTTCGGAAGCAAGCAGTGCCTCCGACTCCTTTTCTAGGATCTTCACCCTCTCGATCTCGACAGAAAAATTGAGACCCCCTACATGTATATCCCCTAGAGCCTGTCACCGAGACTTTAATCGGGCATGCTCTAGAGCTCGTGCAAGCTTAAGCTCGGACTCCTCTGCTGCTTTCCTGACCTGGGAATTTTGCAGCAGCAACATCAACCTCATACGAATCTATGAGCGCATCGGCTTCGGACTTGAGCGAAGATAGCGCATGACCGATTCAGCGTAGAGGCCTTTATATTTGCTACTTTCAGCCCTCGCCTCCCGAAGGAAATCCTCAAACCAGCATAACTTCCCTTAGAGGGTCTCTATCTCTGAAGTTATCTCATTCACTCGCCGCTTAAACCCGAGGATCTCAGCGTCCCTGGCTCCGAATCCTTCCCGTATATGGGCATCTTTCTCCTTAAGCTGCAAAGATCGACCCGATAAATATCGAGTACAAATAGCAGATGAAAGTAAAAACGAAACGTATAGAAAGCTACGTTACTTGCTCATCAAGATTACTCCACTTCCGAGACGCCGTCTCTAAATGGGCTCGGGGACCAATTCTTCTTCCTCCTTTTGGGCAAGAAGAGCCTTGAGCTCGCCCACCTTCGATAAGAATCTCATGCGCTCCACTTCATAATGGGTCAACTCAGATTGGAACTTGGCCGTGGTCTGGTTATAAAGCACTTTCGCCTGAAAGCGCGAAGGAAGTAGGGTCAATGAAATGCTAATCAAAGCTCGAAACAATCAACGAAGGGATTGCCTGTTTGCAAAGCCTTTCAACCTCCTCGAAAATAGACATGGCATTGAGATCAGAATTCTTCTCGCCATAGCGAAGAGCCTCTCGGCTATGTTCTTCCCTACGAGAGGCGCTTCCGCATAAGAAGGTTCTATGTTACGGGCGTCTTGTGTCTCCCTCGGAGAAAATGTCAAAACCGACGGAGAATCTCCTACATCAATGACCCCGAATAGATCAATCGGGGCCTTCGGCTCGCATCTGAGCTCTCGCAGCTCATCCGCCGAATGTCCTTCAGTAGGAGAAGCATCTCGGGTAGCAATCAGCTCAGGGACATCACCTGGCCTACCCTCAAAAGCTCTTTCGGACCCAGGAAGGATGACATCATCAACCTCCGAGTTAGAAGCCCTCGGATCTTCGGTGATCAAATCAGCAGAGGCAGGAGCGGTTGCATTTCCACCTCCCTCGGGCGATGCCGGAGAATCATCTTTCTTGTTTGAGGCTGCAGAATCGGGTTTTAACTTTGGCACTGAAGCCTTCGACGTCCCTAGAAGCTCAGTCGACGTCTCCCTTTTCCTCTTTCTATCCTCATTCAGTTTTAGGATATCTGTTTCCTCGGGCGATGCTTCCTCATCAAGGAGGCCTCCCCTAGGCCTCCATAAACACAAAACAAAACAGGTCAGAGTATACTCACAAGACATCCCCCTTTAAAAAGGAACTCAGGTATAGCGAGAAAGTAAGCCTCACTATAGTCTTTAGCTTCCCATCGGCCCCTGGCTAGATTGCTCCATACGCGCTCAGCATACGGGCAGGTCGAATCAAGCCTGCGAACCCAGCTCAGGAGATCCTTAACGCATCAGGATACCACGCAACAGCTGCATCACCGAAGGGAGTTAGTTCAAGGGAAAGTTGGCATGAAAGAAGATTAAAAGTATTAACTTACGATTCATATTCCATTCCTAAGGGAACGACATCCTTTCGGATGAAATCAAATCTGAGGTCCTAACCCGAACAAAGTGGCTCGGCCACCCTCTGTCCTTACCGTCTTCGATACAAGCAAAGAAAGCCTTTGAGGCCCGGCGATGAAGTTTGATCAGACCGCCCCGGTAGAAACGGGGACTGTACATTCTAATCAGATACTGGAGGGTGAAAGGCATCCGCTCGACCATATTGGCAAAATGCCTGATCATGTAAACAATGCGCTAGAATGTTGGGTCAATCTGGCCGAGCGTCACTTGATATCGCTCGCAGAAATCGATAACCACGGGGTCGATCAACAGCAAAGACGGCCCTACCGGGCCTAGGGTGAACAGATAAGTACATACACTGAGGAAACCGGTTTTACGGAAGGTTATGTTTTCCTCCCGAGAAGGAATCTCCACTTGAACCGCATCTCCCCAGCGACAGTCGGCCTTTACCTCCTCGGCGTTTGTTATCAGGCTAACATACCAAGATACGGGCTCACATCGCCCTGGCTTCGACGAAGGTTTGTGAACTTTGAAACCGGTGGACGTCTCGCAGGAACCAGGGATGGACTCCTCGAGATTTGGGGTTATCATTACCTTACCCTTAGAATAACGTAAAGATGAAGAGGCTTTATCTTCTCGTGGAATAAATATGGAGGCCTCCATCATTTTTGGTAAAAGAATTTCGAAGGAAACTAGAAAGAATTGGTCAGAAAAGGGATACAGAAAAGAAACAATGAGGGATCTCTTTGTAAAGATAGAAGAAGTAATGAAGAATGAGGGACAAGAGGGGGAGTATTTATAGGGCCCAACCACGCACGTTGGTGAAGGCCAAAGAACAGCCAACCGCCACAATAAATTCGAATCTTTTTCAAAAATTGTGTGAATGTAAAACATTTCCTCCTATCTCATCAGCCGCCAACGTGACATGTTTAATGGAACACTAAAGGCGTTGAAAGGTTGGTGAATTCAAATTCTTGTCTTTTCACTCCAACAAAAGCGGGGACTATCTGTATACGGCGAAACCGGGCAATGCTGATTTTCGGGCTTCTTTAGCACTCCGAATGAATTGGCCTCGGTTGTGTCGGCGCAAAGTCTGAATTTCAACCCCGAGGCGCACCCCTCGAGGAAATGGGAAAGCGGGAAGTTCCAGAAGGCGTGTGGTTAAAGTTAACAAAGTACACAAAATAGTACGGGCCCATACTGTTGCACTAAATGGTTGTACCAGCCATATCTCCTTGCATTAATTACACATGTATCATGCTGGGATTCTCCCTTATATAAAGGGAACCCTTATCACTTTATAACATATATGATATTCAATACAAAAACAAGAACATCCTCTGCTATCTAACAAAAACATTCTCTTCAATTGTCTCGTTAAATTATTGCTTTTCATTTATTGTGTTCTTAAGTTATTCTTTGTTTATTGCTTATTATTGATCATAAATAGGTCAACTTTAAGGCATTCAATATTGTTACACCGTTATCAATAGCCCCTAATCAACCTTCCCGAGGTCGACCTCGAGGCCTGCCCGACCGCCCTCGCGACTGGCCTCTTCGGAGCCTGGTTTGCATAATTTAGTTCTTTTCGCGTTTATTTCATTCTTTTTGCTTTATACTCAACATCTATAATTGTAGTTACTATTTTCAAGGTAAACAAGTATGGGAAGATGAAAGAAGTGGTTGTTGGATTGGAGTCTTTCTGTGACATAGGTGTTTCGGCAATTCCCTAGAAAGGTGGACGCTGCATTATGATCAATATTAGTGTTTGGTAATATAGAAGTGGAGATACAGGAGTTGGAGTATGGACTAGGTAGTTGAGGGTCTTTAGTACTGAATGGGGTAGTCGGTTGTGAGCTTTGTTGCATCGTATTGCTGAGAGTAGATTGGGTAGGGATGCAGCTTTTGGTGGGAGATTCACATGAATATGAATCATGGTGTTTCATAGTAGGGAAGCATATGTGGGGGAAGTAGACGAAGTTTGTTGTTTGATTGGTTGAGGGAGAGAGGCTTGCAAGGAGACGATAGAAAGATCTATAGAGATTGGGTGAGTAGAGTAGGCGTCTCAATCATTTGGTGAGGTGTCACGCAGGGTAGTAGCTTGACTGTTGCTTGGCCAGCTGTAGGGGGCCTAGTTGGTGACATGGTAAGGTAGGGTAATTTTAAGCATCCATGTTGGAAATAGTGTGTGGAGCTGTAATTTTTGCTATATCTTGAGTACATGTATTTATTATGTGGGCCCCTGGTGTTAAAGTAGTGGGTTGTGTATTAACGGGTTGGTATAAGGGAATGTGATGTAGTTGATGTTTGGGTTCAGATGGAAGTGATTGGACTGGGTTGGAAGATGGGGACATAGTGGAGTTAGTGGTTGGGCTTATAAGCCCATCTCGTATCAGAAACCAAAGAGGCATCATGGTCCCTTAATGAAGAAAATGGACTGGCATTAACTAAGTTGAGGCTAACTAGTAGTATCGGGTTTGTGAGAACTATTAGTAGGGGCCCAATTGTGGCCAATAGGGTTACAAGAATTACCTGATTTTACCTGTGGTGCTGATGTGGCCACCTAAACTTACAGTGCTACTGGACGGTGCACAGGCGAAGGAAAGCGTTTGTGTTCCGACGACTGTCGCCCATTGTGACGACCATTGTATCTTGATTAGATTTTTAAGGAATAGTGGCAGTTTTACATTCCTGTTCAGTGGTAGTCAGAGTGCGATGAAGATGGAACTGGGGAGGTGATTGGTATAGAAGAGGTGTGGGAGTGTATTGACAATTCCAGGTTGCAGTCCAAATCGACCGCCTTTAGTGCAAAGAAGATTCAATACCTCATACAACAAGACTTGTTTATGAGAACCTGTATGTATGTGAGTTTTGATTGGTTTTTCCAGTGATACGTCAATACAAATACGGGCATATCGGTTCCTGGTAGTCGCAGAAGTACACGTATCAACTTTAAGTAATTGTCCTAGTTTGTTTTCCATATTTTCCTTTACTCTGTTTTGGGAGATCGTGTGCGGATTAGCTGAAATATATACAAAGAATTTTAATTTAGATGAGGTAGTTTAACTTGTAAAATTTATGATCTTAAAAACTTAAGGGTAAAAGCTTTGTGGGGTCATCACATTTGTGTGATTATAAGAGATTCTCATTAATAATTAAATGAAAAGTTTAAAGTTAAATTATTTTCAATTATAAAAATATATTCTTTTTTTTTAACAAACTAATAAGAAAAGTGTATCAACGAAGGGGGGAGTAAATCATATTTCAGTTCTTTAACTCAATAACTGCCAAAAGATACATCATATAAAAGACAAAACTTATGTAGTAGATATATCAAAGGTGGAGTAGGTACATTTAAGTGAGTATAACTATCTCATATTATAGTGGAGGAAAGATAAGTTGAACAAACGAGGGGGGACTGGGGAGGATGTGACTTTCTTGTCACGGAGTGTCGTTAAGAAAAGAAGAATAGGCCTTATTGTGTTCCATTAGTTATCTGTAGTTGTTGAGTTACGTAAAATTTAACGGGAAATAAGAAAGACAAACTAGGAAAACTTTTATTTAAATTTAGTATAGTATTACGGAAAACAAAATGCTAAAGAATAAATAATTCAATTAATGCTATGCTTCCATGTTCTAATTTTGTTTATTTTCTTCTTTGATAACAACTTTGCAAAGTTGTCACAAGTCAATTGTAAGAATTGTTGTTGATACTGTGTTAAAACAAACTGTTAGAAGAAACAGAAAATTAATAGATGATATAAAATATTCCGAGTCCATAATTTCCTTGTGCGACCTTAAGGAATTTTAACCCCCTCACAAGTTGCCGAGGTAATGGATTAAATCCTCCCAGGATGACACAGAATAAATCTTCCTGCAACAGTGGCAATACTAGTTGCAGTTACCAACGAACTCAAAGAACGGAGCAAAATCACACTTACGATTTGAGAGAGAGACTGCGAATAGAATGCAGAATATTTTCAGAAGGAAATTCTGGATTTTTCAGTGAGTGAAAAGGAAGTCGTGCCTCGGAATTTATAGGCAGTGTAATGTGAAGAGGTGTCTATTCAGAAGGGAAAGACAGCGTTTGGATTATACGTTTCAGTCAATTCCGTTAATGAACTGACTGACATTTAATTAATTCTTAACTAATTAATTAAATAATTTTTGTCCAAAAGTAATCTTATCGGTCATTTTCTAAATCCAAATCCAAATCCAAGTCGAGCGACGGCGACGGCGCGATGGTTCATTCTCTTCAACTCCTTTTAAGAGCTCTATGAAGTGATTCTATATTTATACACACAAGTGTAGTTATCTTGCACCAATATGGTACAAAGTTCATGACAAAGCTCACTTGATTTAAATTTTTATTTCCCTCCATTTTATTTTCTATCATTTTCCAATTCACTCTCCTTGTCTTTAAAGCTCAATAACTTTAAAGTCCAACAAGAATGTGTAGTGTCATGTTTTTATTATTAAAGAGGGAGGAGATTCCAAGATACTTGACCAAAAAAAACGGATTACAAACTTAACTTTGTACAGAGAAATACTTAACCAACTATTTCAATTTAGCTAAACATTTTCTTCTCGTCTTTGAAATAAATTCACACATCTGCATCTAAATGACCTATTGGTAGTATTTGGGAGGACGTTGCACGTGAGTGTAAGAATATTCCCATTTTCTCATTCGTCACGAATATTCCACGCGCCAGTACCGGGCCCACTTCCAAACCTCTTATTTTCTCCATCACCGTCGGTTACTGTTGAGTAATTGGTACACCTGCGCAACACAGGATTGATCTCCTACATCCTCTTTAAAAAATCCATTTGTTTTCGGCGCGCATATGTTTGCTTCAGATTCGTCGCCGATCTTTCCTCTCCTTGTTGTTTTTATTTTATCAAAATAGATTCCTTTTTCCTGCAAAAATTTAAATTTTATCACTTCTGCATGTACGGATTATTAAACACCCATTTCAAAAGAAACATTTCTTGTGCAAAAGAAACTCCACTTTGACTCTCTCCTTCATCACCAAAAAAGTTTGCATTTTCTCTGATAATTTGCTTCCTATTGGGAAATTCTTAGAACTGTTTTTGTAGTTAGTTGATAAGTAACTTTCTCGGGTCCTTTCGTCTATTCATTTTAAAAAAGCTTTGTGGATATAGAGGATGTATAGTGGTGGAGGAGGGGAGAGGGGGTATGGATATGAAAATGGTGGGGTGGTGATGACGAGGGACACAAAGCCAAGATTGAGGTGGACTCCTGATTTACATGATCGTTTTGTTGATGCCGTCACTAAGCTTGGTGGACCTGATAGTCAGTCTCACTCTCTTTTTTTTTTGCACTTAATTTTATGTTATTAGTAGAATCAAATAAGCTCATGTAGCTTTGAACTGAAGTATAGTAGCAATTGTTGTTGTTGTTTGTGAATTTTGTGGTTATTTACTACTCTAATATAATAAAAGGGGTAAATGGGTGATGTCTATATATATATATATAGTGGGGTGTCACTATAAGTTTTAGTTGCATGTGGTTGTCAATGACATTGATTTCATTGCATATGTTTTTCCATTTGTTGGAAAGTTTCAACTTCTTTTTCTGATGCGTTTTCCGGTTGAGTTATTAATATGTATGCTGCTTTCTTGGAGAGAAATGAATTGTAAGAAATGAGCCAAACACTATAGACCATACTCAGAGGATAGGATTCTCTGTAACTTAATTTGAAACCAAAATCTTGTGGGGCTGCCAATGTCCTAAATACACAGTTTTGCAAATATTTCCAAACTTTTACCATAAGTAGCTCGGCTGATTACATCTTTTGTCTCCTCCTTATATGTAATTGATTTCAATTTTCAAGTATATCTTACATCTTAAATGAAGTATGTCTTCACATATTGAGTTTCGCAGGGATAAAAATGTTCGGTTTACTTTCGCGCTTGTGCTAGTGAATTATCAATATTTGCATTTGCGGTTTCAATTTTAGAGTCTGCAACATGATTTGATAAAAGGCAATGAATTGCAGAAGCAACTCCCAAATCAGTACTAAGGTTAATGGGCTTGAAGGGCTTGACACTATACCATTTGAAGAGTCATTTGCAGGTAGGATTCAGGCTTCTGCATCTCTATTCCTCAATTGTTTTGTCCTATAGAAAACACATTAGGCAGTTTTGTCCCTTTTGATTATGCAGAAGTATAGACTTGGGCAGCAGACCAAGAAACAAAATGCAGCAGAACAGAACAGAGAGAATATTGGTAAGTTCTGGACGATTTTGAAAACTCAGTTGAAAGCTCCTTTCACAAATTCATATTTGCTGGCCAGTATTGTAATGCTTGACAATTGTATAAAGTGCTATATTTAACATTTAAATGGCCTAACAAAGGTTGGAAATAGTACTTCTTCTATAGGTATTAACATGACCCTTTTCTTTTGGGATTTTCTCTTTCATTCCAGTCTCTTAGGAAAAAATCCTCATGATTGCCTTATGTTTTTCAATGTGGCAGGGGAGTCCTGCGGACAGTTCAATTTGCATTCCTCAGGACCGAGTAGCACATCATCAAGCATGAACAGTATGCAAGGGTAGGTGCATGGAATATGGCTGTTGGTTATACTAGGCTTTGCAGTAGTCTAAAATCTCTCTTTGAGACTAACTTAATTACTCGCCTCTCTAAATATTTCAATGAGAGCGATAATATTTTCAAACTTCAGTATGTTGAACTTAAAAAATAGGTTCAACTGCAGTTGCCTACATTGGTATTTAAAAACATAATCTATTTGATTTAAAAGAAACCATAGTCTTGCTAATAGATGCTTATATCTGAACAGAGAAGTTCCAATCAGCCAGGCACTGATGTGTCAGATTGAAGTCCAGAAAAGATTACATGAGCAGCTTGAGGTATGCATTTAACCTTTTCTCTAGCTGTATTTCTAGTCCTAACACGCAAAAACCATGCACAACAGACTTTGCTGTAGCTTCAATTGCTAGAAGCATTGGTTTGTGAAGTTTTGTTTCCCCTTACACCACCATGTCATCCAACTTTAGTTTTTGATATCATACTTATAAGGAAGGGGAGCCTTGCCGGTTGACGCCGTGGGGTTAGGAGGTCACGGGATCAAACCGTGGAAACAACCTTTTGCAGAAATGCAAGGTAAGGCTGCATGCATGCGATAGACATCATAGTTCGGCCCTTCCATAGGCCACGGCGTATATTGGGAGTTCGACTTCCCTTTTTATGTTTATTAGACCTTTGTTTACTTAGTTTCTAGGGAAATTCTTCATTTGGTTATGTCTTAACCTTCTTGTAATGACCTAAATATTGTTTTCTCTGAAGGTACAACAAAAATTACAAATGAGAATAGAGGCACAGGGCAAGTACTTGCAAGCAATAATGGATAAAGCTCAGAAGAGTCTGTCCACTCATATGAACTCTCCTAGTGCTATAGAAACAACAAGAGCTCAGCTTACCGATTTCAATTTAGCTCTGTCAAGTTTAATGGATTGCATGCATGGAGACAACCACAATGAAACTGTTGCAGGTAAAAGGACAGATGATGATACTAATAAAGCTCCACCAACGTCTACATACTTGAGGGAGGAAGAGCAAAAGAACAATATGAATATCAAGCTTGAAGAAGCTTCCATTAGCTTTGATCTGAACTCCAGAAGTAGCTATGACTTTATTGGCATGAATTCAGCTGCATTGGAAGCCAAACCACTTTCAAATGGAAGATTGGAAATATAGGTTGTGTTTGGTACGACGAAAAATATTTTCTACAAAATGTTTTCTAGTTTTCCCACATTTAGTTGGATTAAATGTTTTGAAAAATATTTTCGTCACGAACTCATTACGCAAAACTCTTTTTCAACATTCCCCACCATATTCCCCATCCCTACCAACCCCCACTAACCCACCCACATCACCCCCAGTTGCGGACCCAGGATTTTGTGCAAGTGGGTTCAATCTTAGAAGTATGTAATTTTAATCGTAAAATAGTAATTGTCAAGTGGGTTTAAGTAAAATATTTATACAAAATTATGCAGCTTTAATCGTAATTTATACATATACACGATATTATTTTTTGACGAAGCGGGTTCAGCTGAACCCGCTTGCCACCATGTACGTCCGCCACTGACTCCCCCAAAACCACCCCCTCACCCACCCACCAACCCAACCCCAACCTCCGACCTTCCATCCCCTCACCCTAAATGGAGATATTATTTAGAATACTTTTTTTTTCATGTTGTAGATATAATACTTTCTTTTTCATTTCAACGTCTTTTCATGATGTAAAAAAAGTATTTACTTTCATTTTAACCAAATGAGTACTTTTTTTAATTTTATGATGTAGAAAAACTATTTTGTTTTATTTTAGCAAAATGAGTATTTTCTTTTCATGACAAAATGAGTTGAGTACTTACTTTTCATATTGTAGAAAGAGTATTTTTGTTTTGTTTCAACAAGAAAAAGAGTTTCTTTTTAGTTATGCAGCTCAAATTTCGACGTTCTTCTTGTGTGAAAAAGTAGAACATCACATTAGTTCATTTTGGGTTTGTGTGAATTTAAAAAAAAATAATTAAATTCTTGAAGAAAATAAAGTCCTGAAAGTGTTTGGTATTTTGGGGAGGGGGAAGGAGAGGAGCACAGGAAACACGGGGAGTAGCATAGAAAATTATTTTCCTAAAAACTATTTTCTATTCTCTAACCAAACACTAAAATATTTTTTGAAAATAGTTTTTTTCCACTCAACAACCAAACATGGAAATATAAGTTCTAAAACCGCTCATTTTCCTAAAAAATATTTTCCTTATACCAGAAGTATCCATAATGTCTTAGTTTTTTTGTCTAATCATACAAGCAGGGGCGGAGCCAGAATTTTTTCCCTAAGGGGTGTCAAAATATAAATAAGTAAGCATATGAAAAAATTAAGGGGAGTCAACACATTATATATATATATATATACGTAAAAATCAAATATTTAATCTATCTACGTATAATTTCGTAACGAAGAGTCAATTGACTCCCCTTGCCAATGAGTAGCTCCGCCGCTGTATACAAGGTCAAGAGTTTTGTGTTTTACTCAAAAAACTGCAAGGAAGCAGACTATAACTTGTTACATGAAGCTCCTGTTCAAGATATATTGTCATTTATCTATTTAATTAGTGATTCATTTGTCGCAAGGAAGAGAATTTGTAGTACAGGGAAATGGTGACGCTCTATTTTTGACATAATAATTGAAACAGGGCACCTATATATCATATATAGCAGACAGAAAATTAATATATTTAAAGATATATCTTAATCTTGGTTAATTTAGTTACTAAATCACGCCAGCTTTAGTTGGAATTATCTTGTCTGGTTAGAAGAACTTGTGGGTTTAAAATAATGACTAATTTTTGTTTAAGTCGTGGTGCAATCCCCATTTTTTACGTACTTGTTTGTCCATCATATGTTAAATGTTTTGATGATTGTAAATAGTTTAGCTACTAAAAGGTTCTTATAATGACTAAGATTAATTAAATGACTTTGACCTTTTGTTATGGGGCATATAAGTATTATGCTTATAGTTTATGTGCCCATTTAAAGCTAATCAATATTTATTTAAATTGATTATCTTAAAAATCCCAACATTAATGTAAGCTGTCGTTTTCAACTTTTTTATGCCTTGTACTAGGAGTTGCCAAGTATCTGCTAGGATATACTATAAATCATGGGTATTGTTATAATATTTTTTATGGAATAATTATTTATTTATTTATTTAATTCAATAACGTTTTATTTTAAATAAATCATGTATTTGTCTGTGTTTCCTTTGCTTATATAATAGATAGATGATTTAGTGTATAAAGTTTAGCTTATACACGGAAGATTAAATCATTGCATCTTATAAGTCATAAAGTTTATGTTCACAATCTAATGATGGAATTGGACAAACCATCGGAATAGTTGTAGCACAAGATTAAATATAATTTATCTTGATTATGTAAATGGTTTAATTGCAACTTTTTGTACTAGTACATTTTGTTTGTATTAGTACATTTTGTTTGTAGAGATAAGTATTTTAATACTGATTTAATAAAATAATTTTTTTAGTCCATTCAATGTACTTATACTCTTAATCTTGATATAATTATTGTTAGTTGTGTGTCAGTTATTGTTTTGATTTATTAAAATGAGAGATTCTTTCATAGGTTAATAAGCCTGGTAAATTGGACAACAATGATATACATTGGCGACATATAATTAGTTGATAGAATTCATGTCTTGATTTTTGAAATTGATGATAATCTTTTATGAAAGCTTATAAGTTTTCATGTGTAAACCCTGCATGTGAAATTTGTATCTGTCACATGAAATAAGTTAAGCGAAAGTCTAAAGAAAATAATCAATGAATTAAATTTTCAGTAAATTAATTTATTTGATTAGTAACTGAATCGTAATATGAGAGTTAAATAAGGTTTTATGAAAAAAATTCGAAATTGAACTAAGGAGTGCAATTACGACTTTTTAGTGAAATAATTCGTAATTTATTAAGGTAGAAATTAATTTCATAATAGGAAGCCTTGTTAATTAAATTATGTGGTCCCTATTGTGCCTAATAATAAGAAATAAAGGAAACATTTTCTTAGTGGAAGAAGAAAACCTAACAGATTTTGGAAACGAGGTTTAACCTAAAAACATGGCTATATATATCTCCCATATAGGGCTGGCTGATATTTAGCTTAAAGTATATATATTTCTGTGCATATCGCGTTATGTTTTACTTTTGTTTTGTGAGTTTTAGATGTTAAATATGATGATTTTTATTAATTTGAAGTGTTTTTATGTTTATGAATGGTTCGGTATCAATTGGGGACGAAACACGCGAAATTAGAGCCAAAACGGACGAAACCGGGAAATCGGCGATTTTGGGTGCCACAGGTAGCGCCCAGCCCCACCTCTGGCGCTGTGGGCAGTAGCTAAATATGGGGCAGTGCCCTGGTGGGATCCCGACGCTAGCCAGGGCGCCGGTGACGAGAATTTTGTCCTATTTTACCCGGGACATGGTTATTTCGGCCCTAAACCTACCCAACACGTATAAAAATAAGTCTAAGCTTATTTTTGAAGGATCTAACATATTTTGATGGGGAATTCACATGGAGGAACACACACCACGCTTGGAGGAGGCTTCTAACTAGTTTTTCTTCTCTTCTTTTCTCTTCCTTTAATTTCATAGTTTATTAGTTCTAGAGTTTTGGGTGCTACATGAATGTTGCAGTTTGAAGCTTGAATTGTTCTTATTATTTTATCATATTAGTTTATTTATTCAATATTGCGCTTAATTATTTGATTGCATGATCACCAATTGATACTACCTATGAATCTAGGATTGAACTCGGGAGAGGGAATTCTAGATTGCATATAAGATTGGGTAGAGCAAGATCTTAACTCTTCAAGGGAGAGGATTTGCGGTTAGGATAAGAATATATCGAATCGCCTTGCTTGGTTATTATACGGAATTATTAATGTGTTCTTGTTACTCCTAATTTCATAGGAATATAGGCGTTAGGTTAGCTTGAATAGGCGAGTAGTATTTCAGGAGAAGGCTACGAGTAATATTAACCTCGTCAATCAATAAGCTAGATAAATTAATGAGATAATTTAGGTGGAAAACTCAACGGGATTGTTAGCCAACCCATAACTCTAGAATATCATCTCTCATTGAATTCGTCTCTAAAATTTCACCAACTTGTTTCTTTAATCTCTTAATTTGTTACTCTAGATTATTTTTAGTTAAATATTCCTACTTTAGAAAATCGCTTGAATAGATTAATTGTTTAGGTTTAATTTAGTTGATAGTTAATTACAAGTCCCTGTGGGTATGATATCTGGACTTACAATCATATATTACTTGTCGACCGCGTATACTTGCGTGTGCGTTTGGGAGTAACAAGTTTTTGGCGCCGTTGCCGGGGACTTAGAAATTAACTATTCTACTAGATTGAATTTTTACTTTTGTCTATTTCAATTTTTATTTTTTTTATTTTTTATTTGTATCTTAATTTAATATATTATTATCTTAATTGACATGACATCTTGGGATGATAACTGGTCGAATAGTGGTTATTTTTATTATGACGATCCTTGTCCATATTGTGGAGGACCACACATGTGGCAATATTGTCCATCTCAGTCTAATGTGTGGAATTTTTGTAATGTGTGTGGTTGTCAAGGTGTCCATTGGGATGGTTCTCCTAATTCTTATTATCCTTCTCAGAGCTTTTATTGTAATGTTTCTAATAATGTTAATGAGTTTGATAGGAGCAAGGAAGTGGAGGATATGAAAAGCGTGGCTCGTATTATGGACTTGATGAAACAAGCAGCGGAGCAACAGAACATAATAGCCGAGCAATAAGTTCTTGACGCCTTAGCTATCAAAAGACTCCAGGCTAGAATGGATGAATTGATGGCCTATTTCCAAGAAGAACCTCAACTCGACGAAGAGAGCGAGTTTCCACCAGAAGATAATTTTGAAGAAGCAGATATAATGAGCCAATCTTGGCTAGAGGAACAAGCTCAACTAATAAAATCCATGAGTTTCTTTGTGATGGTCTTTTAAATATGATAGAGCAACTGATAGAAGGAAGAACTGAGCTCAGGCAACAGATAGACCAATTTGGCTCAGATATCCATGACCTGCAGGCTCAATTGAATAAAAAGGTTGAGGTGTCTGATGCCCTACCATCAATATTTGTTTATACTGGTCAGCTTGTGGAGAGGAAAGAGGAAATCCAAATATTCAGCCAAATTATTAATGATGTCAAGGTTGATGAAGAGTATAAAATAGAGGATGTCAAAAATAATCCAGTTTTTGAGTTGGAGCGTATTGTACCTCATTCTAAACACTTTTCAACATTGTGTTTGGTTGGTGACATGGGAATTGATCCA